>LPNX010326740.1:59747-97009 GCA_001517045.1 Pseudotsuga menziesii
CTAAAAAATTGAAGCCAAGACTACCTAAACCACCGAAAGCCCCTAAAAGGAAAATGGTTAGTGTCACCATCAATATCAACCACCATCAACATGAAGGATGCCTCTGACGAGCTCTCAGCCACCGAAAAGACTGAAATTGTAGAATAAATCATGAGTTGGAAGAGAAGTGGTTGTTATGAAACCTAAATGACTGTTGAAAGACCTGAAACCCTCGTGTACCTCCATCTGTCCCGTGACTGCAATATAACCACCAAAAGACATCAAGTTCAAGTTAGGATGATTATTGCACTAGCCATCTCGAGTTTCCCACCAAAGTTTACGGTTACCTTGCTTAATTACTAATCACTACTCAACCCCTCAAAATAAGTACCCTATCCTCAGTCTATTCCCCATTGTCCTACATGCATCCTCACTGATATAAGCTCTCCCTGAAACCAACACAGTCATCTCCTTCCCCAGGGTTTGAATTTTGATTTTGCAGGTACAAGAAGAGCAGTCCAGAGATGAAGAAAGGAGGAGGACCTGCCCTCAGACAGGAATCAGGTAACATTAGCTATCTTGAGTCACATATAGAAGTATGCCAATTCTTCAAAGATGCATGCTGTTACAATTTCTGTGAGAAAATCCAGGGTTCCCACCAGCAAGTGGCAAAATCCTTTACTCTTTCTTTTAATGGCTCTAAGGCATTGATAGGCAGAGAAGAGTTCCAGGTTGATGAGGCCCTAATAGCAGAAGTAGCAGAACTCCAAAGGACTGGGGAGAAATGCTTCAAAACCACCATTATGAAGGATGTGGAATTTAGGTCTTACTTAAATCCTAAACACAAGAATGTAGTATGGAAGAAAAGCATCCCATCAACCTGGCTTAAGGAGAAGTGGTAGCAGTTGTTGAAAGCAATCATGGTTTATATAACCTATGAAGGAAGGTATAACAGGGTGATGATATACCACTTTAAATTGATGAACCATTTTACAGGCAAAAGCCCTTTAAACCTGCCTTTCTACCTCCACAAGATATTGACCAAGATGGCCCACAAGATCAAGGCCCATCCCACCAAAATTGCAGGTAGGCTATCCCACCATGAGTTGATAAAGCTCATTTTCCAAGAACTACTACAAAGAAGAAACATTGCATGGGCATACTTCTTATTTTGGAATGAGTTTGAAATAGGCTTATAGCCAGAAGACAAAGGAAAGTCCCCTTCAAATAATTCCACCACTCCCAGGAGTGGCAAGAGGAAGAGGATGGCCATCTCACCAGTGACAGTGGATCATCCCTCTCCAATTACTGAGACCAACAAATCCAAAATAAATATGGATTTCAGTGGAAAGGAGGAGGAGGCCCCAACACAAGGTAAAAATGTACTTAACTTACCTTACTCATATTCTGAAGAAGAAGGAGGGTAGGAAGTTGACCTCACAAAGCAGGTTGCAGCAGAACAAGAGGATTTTCCCTCACCAACACCAAGGGAAGGTCAAGATGAACCATTGGCAAAGAATTCCTCAAGAAAACCTAGGTCTCAGAGAATCAACTAGCTATTAGGGTAGATACATGAACTAGAGGTCTTAGATAGAGAGATCAAAAGAAATAATGCAAGATTAACCAAGAAAAATACTTAATTGCATAATTCTATTCTAGAAATGAGAGGGATGTATGTCCTGCTAAAAAGAAGAAATCTAAGATTAATGAAGGATAACTCCAGGATCTACAAGATGGTCAGAATGTCGATATTGTAGAAGACGGATCCAAACCTTGCATTTGAAACCCTAGCAAAGGCAACAATTAGCCTTTAGGACTCAGAGGTATCCCATGATGTTGTTGATATTCCAAATCTTATGCAGGTTGAAGAAGTACCAGAAGGTCAGGAGTAAATTTGTAAGAGGTTGATTAAAATATTAATTGAATTTTGAAAAAACAGAGCTTTTGGTGGCTTAGGCGAATGCAACAACTGTTCATTAGCCACCTAAAGCAGAGCTTTCGGTAGCTTACATACCCAGAATTCTATTTCCTTAACCACCAAAACCAAAAAAGGGTGCAGAAAGACATGCTTCCACATAGAACCAATTTTGATGGATACAAACACCTCAGGGTTGAATTATGGAGCTGAAAATTGATTAAAGGCACTGGTGGAAGGGGTCTGTTCCAGTTTTGAGGGTGCCATCAAGGGGAAATGGGTCACAAACCCTACCTGCTTTTGACAAACCGTGACTTATCTGTCAGATAACAGGTCATAGCTCTACTTCAGTGATCACTATAGTTATCAAAGAGTTCAAGGAGTGAGAAAGTATTAGAGTTAGATAGGTTAGCACTTAAATTAGGGTTTTTGACCTAATTTTGCAAAAACAGTTATTTTATCTATTTTTAGTAAATCAGATTCAACTTTTCAGGATCTGAAATAAATTTTGTAAAGGCTATAAATCCTAAGACTAATGTTGAATCAAGGGTTGTACTTCGAATACTTTTAGAACCTTATTGTTATCAAGATTCTCATGTTATTCATCATTTAATACAAGCTCTTTTGCCATTATATGTTCAGGTTCCATCTCTTTTCTGTTCTATACTTGTGCTTGGATGTTTGATTTAGGTTTATTCTTTTTTGTCTAATACCAAATAGTTGACATCCTATCTATGTGTTCATGAGTTGAATTGCAAGTATTTCCCTTATTATGATTATCCATTCATATGTGATTGTTTTATATATGAATTTTCCAGCATAGTAAGTTCTCAATTTGTTCACCTTATTATCAACCCTCTGAACATTGGTGGTTAGAAACCTTATCTTTTGATTGAGTTTTATGCATGTCTTGAGTGTGTGAGGTCCTTTAAATCATCTAACTTGATCCATTTAGAAAACCATTAAAAACATTGAAGTTACCAGGACTCCTCAAGCTGCAACCTAGAGGCGTTTCCAGGAGAGCTAACACAAACTAAATGATTCTGTTTGGAGGAATTTTCTTCTTTGGAAGAAGAAGAATATGCTCAATTGAATCAGGAACATAGACAACTATAAGATGAAAACTGGACCCATGTAGAGCAACTGAGATCAAATGATGAGAGAGCAAAAGTGATTGAGATATCGAACCATGTGAGGAACACAAAATAAAATGATATATGGCAGCCTTGAACATCAACCCATGTGAGGTAAAATCAGCCCCAACTGTTAGGACCAAGTGTCCAAGCGAATGCAGAATGTCTCCCTCTTTACTAGTTTTGTGAGGAGATGAGCATGTGATCAAATATAAAGGTAGAGAAGCCCTAGGACTATGGAGAGAGAATGCTTAAGCTCCATAATCTGATATAGCTTCAGAAATAACCAATGATTCACAAAATATAATATCACCAAACTCATAAAAAGAAACTAACATCAAATCCCTAGCAACAAGTTTGACGAAGACTTGTTGTACTTGATTTTTCACACCAAAATTGATGAGAACACCTACAAGCATGACTGAAGCTCTTGAAACTTAAAATTTGAACCAAATAATATCATATCAGATCCAAATAAGATCATATTAGATCCAAACAATTTCATATCATATCCAAGAATGTGTTGCATCGATATGGTAGATGCACAATTTTCTCCTTCTTCAATTACCTGAGTATTGGTGTATTCAATCATGTAGGAATTTACAGGAAACTCAAGATCAATGAGAGTGAATGGATCACTCCCAAAATATGATATTATTTCCAAAATGTAGGAGCAGTAATACATCCTTATTATATAGTTTAGCCCTTAGGATAACTTGATTTTCCTAAATTTCATTGATGTCATATGGTTTAGACTTAGGAGAGTTAATCTAGCAATATATCTGGTTATTTTGGTCTATTCACACCTACAACAGAGCCCTAGTTTGGTCAACCTAGCCCATGTGCTCCCTCATTAATGCGTTGGAGTTCTACCTCCTTGATTTGTGGGGCCCTGGTTTGACTAAGTGTGCTAGGGGTGTATTTGGCCTATTTTAGCTCTCCTAGGAGCATTTATTGCCACCTAGAGCACCACCTCACCAATACTCACACATCAATTCAAGTCTATTTGGGCTGATTTGGGTCTCCATTCGTCCTCCTAGGGGGGATTGAGGTCATTTCTCACATTGACATATGTACAACTCCAATTGGCTTCTAGAGCCACTCAAATTTGTCCATTGTATTATAAATTATGTATGATAATAATATGACAAGTCATCAACACCTTTCACATGTGTTGTTCCAGCTATTTTTTGTCTCTTTGTTTTCTTTTGCATCTTTTGTCAAACACTTTGATGGTGAAACTGTTCTAGCTCCTAGATCTAGTTTGAGATGCATTTCTCACATGGTATCAGAGCTTTTTGGAGCTATAACAAATCTTGTGAGGTAGAGTTGTTCTTTATGGCATATTTCTAGTTTATGTGAGTGTTTATCATTACTGTTTTTTACAACAACTTCATGAATTTGAAAGTTGTTCCTCTCCTTTCCCCATTCAACTATTTTGAATGGAAGTTGAAGATGTGTGCATATCTCAAGAGGAAATGTCTCTATGATGTGTCCATTTGTGTTGTGAGAGAACCAGAGTCCCATCAAGAGAAGGATGCTTGGCTTAATGACAATGATAGAGCCTATGGAACTATGTGTCTAACTATACCTCCTACAATGCGCTACATCCTTGATTCTGCTAATTACCCATTCGAGCTTTGGAGAAATCTATATGAAGCTCTTGGCATGGAGCAAGAATATGTGAGCTATATGGAGAGAAAGAAAATGGGTACCTCCTTATGTGTTCTTTCTCCTATGATCTCGGCCTTGTGCATTTCTCAAGAAGTTGTTTGAAATGAAGAAGAAGAAGTAGCCAAAGATTTAGCAGATGACCTAGCTCAAGTTTCTTCCTCTGTGGCTTCTTCTCCTTGTCAAGAAGCTATGTTCCATAAACAAAGCATACGAGTTGTTGGAATCTCTACTGCTTAAGATTTATCTATCCATTCTACACCCTTCTCCTCTATGTATTTTGTTATGAATAGGGAAGATGTATTGCTAGTTGATGTCCATAGTGAACCTTCTCTAGAAGATGGGTTTTCTTCACATAAGAGTACTGGTTTGAAATATGGAGAGGTTTGGATGTCAAGTGAATATCTCTCATTTATTCACACCATTTTTACCATGTATTCCTTCACCATCACTAGTAGAGTTCCTTCAAGTTCATATGAAGATGGAGAAGCATTTTCCATCACAATGGCATATTTAGGACTCATGTTCCACCTTCTTGGAGCTGATTACAACCTCCATTAGAAGTTGATGCTTCAAGATCCCTATGGCTTGCTTGGGGTCACCTATTCTCAAGCATTTACAGTCTCTTTTAGGAATGGAATCCTATGTGGTTCAAATTTCTCACATGTCATCCTGTTTGGTTCAAAGTTCAAATCTGAAGAGTACCATTTTCTCTCCCATCAATGCATTTCAGTTGTTCTACATGGTCTAAGTATTCATCATGCAGTTGTTCCTGAGTTGATTGAGAACATTCCACTTCTTCCCAAGAAGAAGATTCCTCAAGACATTTTTTAGTTTGGAATATATGAATATTTTGTTTATGTTTCATAATCCATTTTTGAGGGGAGGTTTTGTCCCATGAGGTTTTCCTCCTTACCTCTGTTACATGGATTAATAAAATTTGTAAAACATGACTTGTGCCTTAGTTTCCAAGGCCTCAAAATCACTAAATTGTACTAAGTATGGATTAAGGGAGGGTCTAGGAGTATTAATACATCCTAAGTATATAGTTTAGACCTTATGTTAACTTGATTTTCCTAAATTTCATTGATGTCCTATGGTTTAGACTTAGGAGAGTTAATCTAGCAATATATCTGGTTATTTTGGTCTATTCACACCTACAACAACACCCTGGTTTGGTCAACCTATCCCATGTGCTCCCTCATTAATGCATTCAAGCACTACCTCCTTGATTTCTTGGGCCTGGTTTGACTAAGTATGCTAGGGGTGTATTTGGCCTGTCTTAGCTCTCCTAGGAGCATTTATTGCCACCTAGAGCACCCCAATTTCCTCTATATTCTGACCCATGCATTCCTTGGATTCTTTAATGACCCAGTACACCTCACCAACACTCACACATCAATTTGAGTCTGTTTGGGCTGAGTTGGATCTCCATTGGTCCACCTAGGGGGATTGAGGTCATTTCTCACGTTGACACATGTACAACTCCAATTTGCTTTCAAATCCACTATAATTTGTCCATTTCATTATAAATGATGTATGATAATAACATTACAAGTAATCAGCACCTCTCACATGTGTTGTTCCATCTATTTTATGTCTCTTTGTTTTCTCTTGCATCTTTTGTCAAACACTTTGATGGTGAAATTGTTCTGGATCCTAGATCTCGTTTGACATGCATTTCTCACACAAAATATCCATGGTATTACTTATATTCACACCAACAACATCATTAGTGATATAGAAATCAAATTCCTCTTCATTTTCTAAAACAATCACCCGTAAACTATGCACAAAATTTAAAATAGAAGAATCACTGGAGACTTTTTTCATAGAATGGAAGGAGTGTTTTTATTCAATAAAAGATATTAGAAGGTATTATTCTATATCACCCATCTGGGAGGATGATATATGATATATCTCATAAACTTCCAGAGCAACAGGAGAAGGAGTCACTCCAAGGAGACTTTCTTCAATTCGAATTGACTGTGTGGAAGATTATGCTTCTTCTTCATATTCAACAATTTTATTTACTGCAGGAGATGAAACATAGAGTACATTCTTAAAATATTCATACTGGATTATATATGAACCTCTCTCAACATCTGGTATTTTAGATTCATCTCTCATATGATTTCTAAGTCCTCCTGATAGAGTGAAAGTGGTGAAGGATTCCCTTGAGGCAACCACGTAGTTGGATGCTCTAGAATTTGTCAAGTAATCCTTTGATGGAGTGAGGACTGCCTTCAAGGCATGTAATCTCTCATGGTATTTAGTGTTCTCTCCTTCATTATACATCTCTAAACCTTGTGGAATGGAATTATTTTTCTGTACAAGGAGAGTTTTCAACTGGTCAAGGGTCTTCTTCATGCACTGGATTTTTGAATGAAATCCCCTCATACAATAAGGACACTTAGTCATTCTCTTGGAGCCCGAAGATCCTTTGGAATAATTCTTATTCTATTTTGGTTTTGAATCATAGGCTTTAGGATCCTTCCCCTTGTGCTTCCCTTTAAATTCTGCATTAATAGAGTCCAACATCATAAGATATTAGCTCTTGGAAGCTTGGAGGACTCCCATTGGACCAATTTTTCTTGCTCATGTATTAAAGACTTGAAAAATCCATCAAGTGCAGTAATATTCCAATTGGGCATGGAAGCTCTTCTGGAATGGAAGGTAGAGACAAAGACAGAATAATCAGAACCATTTTTGTTGAGCACCGAGAG
The DNA here is from genome assembly GCA_001517045.1 of Pseudotsuga menziesii. Taxonomy (NCBI): domain Eukaryota; kingdom Viridiplantae; phylum Streptophyta; class Pinopsida; order Pinales; family Pinaceae; genus Pseudotsuga; species Pseudotsuga menziesii. Next base: position 67,172 of record LPNX010326740.1, read on the forward strand.
CACAAGTTGCTCATCCTTCCTCTCTATTCTGCATTGCTTACATTGTAGTGAAAGAGACTTGAATTTAGTAAAAAATTGATGTATCATCTCAAAACTGTTGGGTTGCAATAATATTAGCTTGTTCTCTAGAATGTGTCCCTAAATCTCATATTGTTTTCCAAACAAGATTTCAAGATTCTCCCAAGCTTCTTTGGGAGTCCTCAATCCCTCAAGATGAAAGAGGAGGTTTCTAGAGATGTGAGCACAAAGGAAGCCAAAGGATTCATCCAACCAGTTCAAGAACTTGCTTTTCTCAGCAGGATGGTGAGGTTCAGTCTCTCAACCCATTGTCATCCTGTATAGGCAAATATTGTGTAAGGAGACCTGCATATATTCCCTCCAATCAACATATTTGAAGGGTGTTAGGATCCTAGGTAAGAAAGATTGATTCTCCATCAATTCTCATTCTAATCGGTCAATTTATTCAAACAAGCTATGTAGTTCCTGTAAGAAAACACTACAAAAACAAAACGAATTCACACTATGTCTGAATCAATCCTTCCATCTTGACATGTACACTTTCTTAGGGTCTGTCACACCTACAGAGGATTTTATGAACGAATCTAGAGTTAGCAATGCACACTTTGCGGGACTTATGTGGAAAACCAGCTACTTATAGTGTACAATGGAGATCAGGTAGACTGAAAGCTTGCCTGAGGAGGCTCTGATACCATATTAGAATTAATGTGTCATTGATCTTCAGGTAATGAGTGCCCTTATATTTTAATTATTATGCAATGTAAAGGAATGAAGAATACCCACTGAACAATAAAAATTTCATGGGAAACGAACAAGTATTGCTTAGTATAATTATAGTAAAAATTACATTAATCCCAATACTATACAACATTGTTACAAATAAGGGAATTTGAATCATGTGTATAGGATTCAAATCCACCAACTCAATCTGATTGCATGGCTAACTAGAAGTGTCTAAATCACTATTGGAGTTCACTAAATCAACTTCAGTTGTCTAATTCAATCTCTCAATCAATTATAATTAGTTAAACTAGTCTAATTGATGTGGTAGGTGAGAAGTAGGTGAGAATAAGCGCCTACCCACATGAATCCATGCAATACTAGTGCTAACTGAACTGGAGGACATCTAACTGAATGTAACTAGAAAATAACTTAGCTTGACTAGTCACCAACTACCAACAACTAAAGAAGGTTGGTGCTGACACTCCCATTGGCTCCTAAATTGTAGGTATTGGTCTAAGAGGTGCATAAAATGATGCATGAAGGTGCAATCTGTTGGAGTTAGCCTCTATCTGTGTTCCCCACACTCTAGTGACTGGTACATGTGTCCTCATTAGGCCAAGTGGACCCAACAATAACTAAATGAATCATAATTTAGGAAAATATAATATAATAGACCAATTTGGACAAGGGAGGATTATAAATCCTAATAGAAGTGGCCGAACCAGAAGAAGTTGAAGCTAAGTCCAAATACAAGAAGGATATGATCAAGTCTAAGAGAATAAGAGATGATTCCATCAAATATAACTTGATTCTTTAAGTATCCTCAAGTATGACACCAAAATAAATGTTTGATACTCTATCCAGCTTACTTGAAGGAAGAAACATTAATAGAAAGATGACCTTGAGGAATCACCTCAAAAGTGTAAATGCTCAAAAGTCAAAAACCATGCAATCATATTTCACAGGAGTAGCTCAAATCAAGGAGCAGTTGGAATCTATTGGTGATATGGTTGAAGAAAAATAAATTGTAATGACCACCATGAATGGTATTCCAAGATATTAGGAAACCTTTATCCAAGGAATCTGTTCAAGAAGAAGACTAACCAAGTTCTGCTAGTTATGGGAAGAATGGGTTCAAGAAGAAGAAATAATAACAACTAGAGAAGAGAAGCTATTTGAAAATGAGGATCAAGCTTTGGCAGTCCATACCAAAGGAAAGAGAAAGAGAAAGAGTTATGAATATCCTCCTAGAAAGACTCAAGGGTTTAAAAGGTCCAAGAAATACTTCTCAAACTATGAATGCTCCACTTGTCATAATATGGGACACATTGCTATAAACTGTCCCATGAAGGAAGAATGAGTTAAGAAGAAGAAAAGATTGTAGACCCATGTTGCTGAAGACAATGATCAAGAAGATGAGGAAAGAGCTAAGGAAAATGAAGATCCGTGTGAATAATATGTCTTGATATATGCACTCACAGGTTCAATCTCACTAAGGAATGAAAACTGGCTAGAAAATAGTAGTTCCTCCAAGCACATGACAGGTTACAAGGACTCACTCTCATGTCTTTTACAAAAGGAGTCCCCACACAAAGTAATGCTTGGATATGATTACCAATATCCCATCAAAGGAATGGTAGAATCCTCCTATAAGATAGAGTTTGGAAAGTCCATGAAAATGAAGGATGTATTATATATCCCAGGACTAAAGAGGAACCTTCTTTCTATATTATCCTTAGATAAGAAAGGGTTCATAGTTGATTTTGTGGATGGCGAATTTCTCATGTGGATAGAAGGAAAAACTATAGATGATGCAGTAGTGATTAGATTTGAAGAAGGAGGAATCTACAAATTAAAGGGACATGTACATCCAGCATTGATGACTAGTACCATAATCCCATGTGAGCTATGGAATAGAAGGAATTCTCATATACATTACAAAGCATTTCCAATTGTGAGCAAGGTTGTGACATGTTTACCAAATATTCATATAGAGCATCAAGGAGTATGCAAAGGATGTGCACACAGAAATAATACTAAGAACCCTTATCCAAATAGTGTCAACAAAACAAAAGGGGTATTAGATATTATTCATTCAGATATATGCGAGCCAATGCAAACTACTTCATTAAGTGGGTATGTTTACTCTGCTTCCTTGTAGAAAGCCTCTATGAAAAGAGGATCAAGATCTTAAGAACAAATAATGGAGGAGAATTCACATCAAGTGAATTAAATGAGTACTGCAAAGTAGCTGGGATTAAGAGTGATATCACCATTCCCTATAATACATAACAAAATGGTGTATAAGAAAGAAAGAATATATTTATCATGGAAGTTGTAAAATGCATGATCCATGATCAAGATCTACCTATGTACCTATGGGAAGAATCATCTAGAACAAAAATATATGTTCATAAGATAATTCCACATAGTACCTGTAAAGTCCCAAGTCTAGTGTACAGACCTGAACACTCTTCAATTCTGTAAATTATATTAAAATTTCCGAACTTGAATTAATTTACACAATGACTTCTTGGACTGGGCAAATAAGGGGTTTATTCTGGGAAATTTTGCAGGCAAAAGGAGTGAGCAGTGGGAAGCAACCAAAGAAAATAAGACATGGAATTCCCTCTCCCTATCACATTTATATCTGGTACCATTTAGGTTTCAGAATCCGCTCCGTGGAAACCTACTACCATGCTTCTGGGCAGCCAAACCCTGAAACTAAGGAGCGTAGTTTGGTCTATTTTAACTAGGGGCTTCTGGAAACTTGAAAAGGGTTTTTCAAGCCTTAATATATCATAACTAAATTTTTTATATATTTTTCAGAGATTCTGGAAGGTTCTGAGAAGTTTTGGATGAATTTGGGGTTTTACGGCAGTTTTGGCCAAGGAAAACCCGGCGCAGAGGAGGATCCAAAAATATGGTACATAATCAAATAAAAATGGTTCTTGAATTTTATATTGGAATTTTTTCCTGTTAGTGACCCATAGGAACTGAAATATCTCATATTGAGTTAACAGAAATGGTTTTATATCAATTTTACCAAAACTAGTTATTAGAAGCTAGTAATCTAGCGAGGGTCTAAAACAAACAATTAAATCATCTCAAATGCATTTATGTAAAACATGAGAACTGTAACAAGGGTAAATATTAGTTCATTTAATATTTAAAATTCCTTCAATCACTTCCCCAACCTGACATATTCCTTACAGCATTCATTTTTATTCAATTTCCCCCATACATTGCTAAAATAGGCCTTTTAGGAAAAAATGAAGACAAGACTCTTTATGGACATAGATGTTTCTACCTGATACATGTAATTTACAGAATATTATGACCCTATAGAACATGAATTACATCATTGACTGACCATTGCAAAGATGCTCCAAAAGCAAGGGGCAAGAGGCCCGGATCATGACTAGCAAGGGATGTGAGCATAAGTGAAGCTAGGGCTTCACTGGATATGAAGCTGAACTTGATGGAGACTGCAAATAACTCTGTAAATCCTTCAATTCCTATAATATATCACTCCACACCTGCAATGGAAGAAAAGGGGATGGAAGGAGAGGGGAATGGAAGGCTGGGGCTCATCTCCCAGTAGTCTGAGGCACAACACTCAGAAGTAATGATCACATAAGCATTCAACAATAAAATCAACAACCAAACTGAATAATGGAGTTTTAAATTCCCTTAATTAGACCTTGGGTGACTTGTTGAGCAAGTCCTTCACCCGTTGAGCAAGTAACCCACTTGCCAATCTTGTTCCTAAGCCATGAGTGGCCCTCCTTGATGGGATTAGCAATTTTGGTTTGCAAATGATGTTTCCTTCTTTGTATAACTTATCCCAAAGTGGAAATTCGACCTCCTTGAGAAAAATAGAAAGTATGAAGCTTAGTAAACGTTTCCATGTTTGTATCGTTCAGTCCAAAATAGAAACTGCTCCTTCCTTGAGTAATTAGCAAGTTTGTGCATAAGGTAATATTTCCTTGCTTTTCATCCTTGCGCCAAATTAGAAACATATTTGGATATTTTCTATCTTTTCTATGACATGTTTCTTTTTCCTTCTTTTGCATTGTTTCCATTTTTCCATCCAAGGCAAGTTTCCTAATGCACCCTCCTTCCTTGACAACTCATTTCCACCATTAATTATTTTTCATAATACTTAACTAATTACAAATAACATGAATTTAGAAATTACATGCCTCCATAGTTTTAAATAATAAAAATTTCTAGGTATCATTAACTAATTAAATGTTTAACCCTTGGAAACTTGACAAGGTCGACACTTTCAATGTCCCTTCAAGGGAGGGACATGACAGTCCTCCCCTCCCAAGTCTACTTGTCCTCAAGCAAAAGCAGTCCAGAGTGCTGCAAAATTTGTCCTCCATGCTTCTGTTCCACCACTCTGATTATAGTCATTTATGTAATGACCACTTGTTTCAATAAAATTGTGAAACCAATTAAGGTAACTTGGTAGAATTCCTGGATCCCATTTCCTGCTCTGTAAGGATGCAAATTTTTCTGCCCCTTTTGGAAATATTTCATTCCAAATAATGCCAAGGTCCCATGGTATTATTTTCTCCCTTCCAAACATTAGTAACAACAACAAAATTCTATCATCATAGAAGATGAAAATGAGGATGTGAAAATCATACCACCACACTAACAATTGATCACTTCCCATGCCAAACTGGATATCTTTGAGGCTCTCGCACCAAGCATGGAACTTATTAATGTGGGACCAAATCATCTTGAGCCTCTCTAAAGTATGAAAATCCATGTGCAAGCTAGCACTGAAACTCACATCACTATTTTTATAAATACACAGGAGGTTATCCCATGGCCCTCCATGTATACTGAAAGCATCATATAGAATCCATACATTCTCATGCCGCTACTCATACAATTTCTCCAATGTGTCCAATGTCTCTCCATTGATGCAAGCAAGATGTTTTCCCTCTAGTGCACACATCTCAATCATGTGCCTAGCCACCTAATAAATGAACTGGCAAACTTTCATGCTGAATGATTCAGGTGGGAATAATTCAACCACTACTAATGCACTTGTCAAACCACATGGCTTGACCATGAATCCCTCAATGAGAAGAGTGGAAGTATCATTCTCCTCTTGTGGCATCAAAAGAAAAAATCATTTCACCCAATTTTCATCCCCACATGATGTGGCTGACATAGAAGTGTGAGGTGAAGAATCATGAGCCAAATCCCTACAATGCTCATACATCAAGATAATGGTTCCACAACTTCCTCCATTAGTTTTCTCAGTGACAGTGTAATCATGTTCCTCCTTCAAAATTGTACAACATTTTCCTAGAGGAAACTCAGAATCTCTTAGGAACCATGCAAGTGCTTTGTCTTCATATTGCTTGACCTCAAACTCCTCAAGAACATGCCAATCAGAATCCACCTCATGTGAATGTGTATGGAAGGTATCTAATAGCTGAAAAATAATTCTTTGTTTCTGTTCATATGTCAATACAATGTTAGTCACAACAAAAAATTTATTGCAGAAATAAAATTATTTACCTCCCAAGGTCTTCATTCCCGAGGTTCCTCTATCTATCCAATCAATGGATGAACAAGGAATTTTATTTGCCAACCCATATTGAATGTGATCAGCCATATTTATGAAGGATAAGAACACTTCATTCTTCCTCTCAATCTCAATGAGCTCTTGGCCTAGATTTTCTTACTCATAGATTTTCACAAGCACCTGCAAATCTGCTCCTCCCTCATGGTTGTCCTACACATGAGGTTCCTCCATTATACCCAAAACATTTCCTTCCATGCAGCATGAAAGGTGTGACACCTTCAACTCCTTCTGAATTTGAAAGATCTGTAACTTTGAATCTTGAAGGGATCTTTGTGTGCTCTTCAATAAGTTACTGGTGATCTCCAACTTATTAGTGATATTTTCTGATTTTTCTTCTTCCTTCTTGAGTGCACTATGGTACATTTCAGCCACCATGAGGAGATATTATCTATCATATAATAAGTTCATATATCTCTCCTTCATCTTGGCCATTCCTTCTTTCAGTGCTATGCACTCCTCTAGAAAGGATTCTCCTTCCATATGTCCACCAGAAGCTTTCCAACAACATCTTGCCACCAAGGCATTGATGTCAACAAAGATTTTCATGGCTTCCCTAAGATTCTTTCTATCCTCCTTTAGTGATCCACTCAAATGATGTGGCTCACCAAAAATATACTCCATAAAGTTTTATTCTTCTAATATATGACATATATGTCCATTCTTCTTGTGGCATGAATCCACCACATCAAACTCATCCTCAACATACAGGCCAGCCTTTGAATTTTTTGCACACTCACTTCCATTATGTGAAGTGGAGGGTATCTTTGAATGCTGGAATGACATGTGATCTATATGAAAATCAGAAAGCATCTCATGCCTTGGAATTTCAGCTTCATCATGTTGCAAGAGAGTCCAACATTCTGAACTATGTCCCTCCCTTTGCATCAGATTTTCGTCCTTCAAATTTCCTAGTTCACATCTAGCCGGTGGGGGCTTGCCTTCCACTTCATTACGCAATTCAAATGATGAATTCAGATCTGATATTTCTTGTTCTTTTGGATCTAATCCAAAATATTCCTTCACCATATTATCACCATTAACAATATCACCCTTCTTTTCACTAATTATTTGATCACTAATAGGGAAACTGGGAGTGAATTTATCTCCCTCACATGAAGTGACCTTCCTTTTGCAGTCCTTAGATGCAAGTGAAGACTTTTTATATTTACGTGGATCAGATGGTTGCAGGTGTACATGGCTGCTGCAAAAATCAGAACTTTTATTATCCATGTTCTTAGCATTACCATCTTCCTGTACGGATACTATGGTGACCTGTTCTTCCACCAAAATTTCTACTTCACACCCAAGCGGTGTGGTCTTGTTTTCATATTCATTATGTGTCTCAGAAGGTAACTGTAAATCTGATTTGTGCACCTCTTTTGGATCTCATCCAAGAGATGTCTCACTACCCATACATGAGCCAAAACCTTGAGCAGTGATCCGAAGATCACCCACCAAGAAACTTGAAGTGCATTCCTCTTCAATTTCTTCTCTTATGCAACCACATTATGGCGATTTGCACTTCACTTCATGGATATCTTCCTCTTCCTCATTTATATTCTCCTCCAAGCAACTTGATACTTATTCATATTTAAGGGTACTCATGTCACAAAATTCAGAATCTCTGTTTGAAGAAAAACCAAACAAACTCTTAAACATTGAATATGCAGATGGCTTTGAGGAATCTTCACCTTTGGTTCCTTCTTCTTCTTCTTTTTTCATAGAGGTGGAACAACTCGGTTCCTCTCTGGATGGATTGCAGATCTTGAAAGAATGTTCATAATCATGCTTGGGCCAGAATCCATAATTGAAATAAATATAATCTCCAAAAGAAAGGTTTGCACAAATATTCCTACCCAAAGCCAGATAGTCCTCATAGTAGTGAGCCATGTTCTCACATGCTTCAATGATCTCTGCCAAGTTTTTCTTAACCATTAGAGAATCAGATTTGATCTCTTCCCTATTTGATGTCCAATAGTCTTCATCATATTCATTATTTTGTATTCCTCCATCAACATAGAGGATTTCTTCTTCTTCATATCTTCTGCAGTATTCTTCATACTGCTCATCATAGTCATCCTCATAGTATGACATGGCTGCAAATTTATTCAGTGAGAGATTTCTTTCCACAGGATGATCCAAGGAAAGAGATCTGATACCACTTTAATGTCCCAAGTCTGGTGTACAGACCTGAACACTCTTCAATTCTGTAAATTATATTAAAATTTCTGAACTTGAATTAATTTACACAATGACTTCTTGGATTGGGCAGATAAGGGGTTTATTCTGGGAAATTTTGCAGGCAAAAGGAGTGAGCAGTGGGAAGCAACAAAATAAAATCAAACATGGAATTCCCTCTTCCCTATCACATTTATATCTGGTTCCATTTAGGTTTCAGAATCCGCTCAGCGAAAACCTACTACCACGCTTCTGGGCAGCCAAACCGTGAAACTAAGGAGGGTGGTTCAGTCTGTTTTAACCAGGGGCTTCTGGAAAGTTGAAAAGGGTTGTTCCAGCCTTAATATAGCATAACTAAAGGTTTTATATATATTTTTAGAGATTCTGGAAGGTTCTGAGAAGTTTTGGATGTATTTGGGGTTTTACGACAGTTTTGGCCAAGGAAAACCTGGCGTAGAGGAGGATCCAAAAAGATGGTACATACTCAAATAAAAATGTTTCTGGAGTTTTATATGGGAAGGTGGGCCTTTTAGTGACCCATAGGAACTAACAGAGATCAGATTGAGTTAACAGAAATGGTTTTACATCACTTTTACCAAAACTAGTTATTAGAAGCTAGTAATCTAGCTAGGGTCTAAAACAAACAGTTAAATAATCTCAAATGCATTTCTGTAAAACATGAGAACTATAACAGGGGTAAATATAAGTTCATTTAATATGTAAAATTCCTTCAATCACTTCCCCAACCCGACATATTCCTTATAGCACTCATTTTTATTCAATTTCCCCCATACATTGCTAAAATAGGCCTTTTAGGCAAAAATGAAGACAAAAATCTTTATGGACAGATATGTTTCGACCTGATACATGTAATTTACAGAATATTATGACCCTATATAACATAAATTACATCATTTACTGAACATTGCAAGGATGCTCCAAAAACAAGGGGCAAGAGGCTTGGATCATGACTAACAAGGGATGTGAGCATAAGTGAAGCTAGGGCTTCACTGGATATGAACCTGAACTTGATGGATACTGCAAATAACTCTGTAAATCCTTCAATTCCTGCAATATATCACTCCACACCTGCAATGGAAGAAAAGGGAATGGAAGGAGAGGGGAATGGAAGGCTGGGGCTCATCTCCCAGTAGTCTGAGGCACAACACTCAGAAGTAATGCTCACCTAAGAATTCAACAATAAAATAAACAACAAAACTAAATAATGGAGTTGTAAATTCCCTTAATTAGACCTTGGGTGACTTGTTGAGCAAGTCTTCACCCATTGAACAAGTAACCCACTTGCCAATCTTGTTCCTAAGCCATGAGTGGCCCTCCTTGATGGGATTAGCAATTTTTTTTTGCAAATGATGTTTCCTTCTTTGTATAACTTATCCCAAAGTGGAAATTCGACCTCCTTAAGAAAAATAGCAAGTATGAAGCTTAGTAAATGTTTCCATGTTTGTATCGTTCAGTCCAAAATAGAAGCTGCTCCTTCCTTGAGTAATTAGCAAGTTTGTGCATAAGGTAATCTTTCCTTGCTTTTCATCCTTGCACCAAATTAGAAACTAATTTGGATAGTTTCTATCTTTTCTATGACATGTTTCTTTTTCCTTCTTTTGCATTGTTTCCATTTTTCCATCCAAGGCAAGTTTCCTAATGCACCCTCCTTCCTTGACAACTCATTTCCACCATTAATTATTTTTCATAATACTTAACTAATTACAAATAACATGAATTTAGAAATTACATGCCTCCATAGTTTTAAATAATAAAAATTCCTAGGTATCATTAACTAATTAAATATTTAACCCTTGGAAACTTGACAAGGTCAACACTTTCAATGTCCCTTCAAGGGAGGGACATGACAATACCCTTGGAAACAAGACTCCATAAGAGATTCTCACCAGAGAAAATCCTAAAGTTAGTCACTTAAATATATTTGGTTGTTTGATATAGATACACATTCCTAAGGAGAAAATCTCAAATCTATATCCTTCAAGAAAGAAGGTATTGTTTGTAGGATATAGTGAGAAATTACAAGCTTATTGAATCTATATCCCATGATACCGTCAAATTGAATTAAGCACAGATGTCACTTTTGACGAAGATACAGGCTTTCAAAAAATCCACGAATGAAGAAGAAGAATAGATGCCTGGGGATCATGAAATGACAAAACCTCGGAGACCTGAATAATTTCCCAGTGAAATTATCTCACATAAGGGAATACCTTCTTGGACTCATGAAGTAATCGAAGTAGAAAAAAGACATGGTGTCCCAGAAGGAACACTCAGAAAAGAAAGAAGCCAAAGCCATACCCTAGTTATGTAGCTTTGATGTGTAATCTCGTTGATAAAGAGACAACATGTTTTGAAGAAGCAACAAAGCAGAAGGAGTGGGCTAATGTAATGTTTGAGGAATACCAATCCATTATAAAGAATTATGTATGGGAAATAGTACCAAGACCAAAGGACAAGTAAGTGGTATCCTCGAAGGAAGTGTTAACGTATTGTAACTTCAGAAGATATTCCAGATGTATTGATTGTATTCCTCCATCAGGAGATGAATTTTTTCATGTAAAAGTCATTGAAAGAATCAATGTAAACCTCTAGATGTAATTTGGGTCAATAGTACCCAAGTGTCATTATAATAAATATTATTTTTGGTGTCTTTCTAGACAAATCGGACCTGTCATTCAGATAAGTCATCCTTGTTATGTTCTAGTTTGAGTCAAGTGACAAATATAAATAGGGAGGCACTCCCTTTCATTTATACACACTCACTTAAGCAAGTTTGCAAGAGAGAGAAGAACAAGTGCGCTAGAAATAAGAGAGAATCAGTTATCTAGGTTTTATAATGCTCTGGTTGAGTTATATACTGAGTAAATTTTGCAGGGTTTTCTCCCTTGTGGTTTCCCCAAGGAAAATCTGTGTTCTTTTTGTTACTGTGCTTGTTTTTATTTTAGTGATCCTACTAGTTAAAATTGATTTAATATATCATATAAGAAATTAAGAACAAATTAACATTGCAATATCTAGTTATTTCTCTCCCCTAAACCCTCTCCTCCCCTTATCTCTAATCACCCACACCCTAATCCCCTCTCCCCCTAAACCTCTCTCTCACTCTCTCATCCCTTTACCACCCTCCACTACCTTTAAAGCCCCTCCTCCTCCTCCTCCTCTCTCTCTCTCTCTCTCTCTCTCTCTCTCTCTATCCACACCTTATAACCCCCTTTCGATCTAACTTCAATAATCCTCCATAAACATGTACCCCCACCAATGAGATCTCTATTTATTTCTATCCCCAAAACCCTCTCCTCCCCCCTACCACTAATCACCCACACCCTCCCTCCCTCTCCCCCCTACTCTCTCTCTCACACACACACACACGCAAACAAACATTGTTGTTAGGGAATTTATCTTATGGCTAAGGTTGAGGCCACCAACACACTAGGGGTTCTAAATACATATATATGAGGTTACGCAAGCATATATTAAAGAAAAAGTTTAAATATAGAGAGGATGCACACCTTATTATAAAGGTTGATCATAGTTTGGTCTTCTTTCCAAATTCTCCTTAGCTCCATTGCTCCAACACCTGCAAAAACAAAAACACCCTTCTCAAAGCACTTTCAACTATTATAAAATATCAGACATGAACATATACTATATTGAAACTTAAGACAAATGCACAATCAATATCACTACTCATTAATAATTGAAACATGCATAGCATATATATGGAAGGAAATAGCTTTTATTTATTATTGAAATTCTTGGAACAAGTGCATATACCTCTGTCATATTTGGATTCCTTGAAACGTATATCTGAGCCCTATTTATTCTCTTCTCCAAAATAATTCCTCTAGCATAACCTTGTCTCCAAAAGGTCTCCCCCCTCCTATAGCCCCTCTCATCCTCTTATTTTCCATTGGGAGGATGGGTTATGAGGTTAGAGTGGTTAAGGGAGTTTGGGTGGTTTCCAAATCGACTCCAACTTCCTTGTGATTAGTTGGTTTTTTTATTTTTAATGAGTTTTAATGAAATAAATGAGTGGAAAGGGGGCAACCTGTGTATAGTAGGTGATTTTCCTTAAAGAAACTCATGTACGCAACTTTTGGGGTAAATATACAGGGTGCATGTATGAAACTCGCGTATGATACATGGGTGCTTAATGGTCAAGTTGCATATATATCTCAAAATAATAACCAAAAAAGTGTTGATGCTAGAGTGAAGTCTATGTGATTTAGTTCAAAAATTCTTATAGTGTTAAGGCCCTTCTATCCATTTTGTCCTCTTTTGTGATGACACATTGAGTGTCATCACGTAGACAGAGAAGTGCCAATATGAGGTATAACAAATTCCCCCTAATGTATGAGGTAATAGGGTAAGGATGGACTTAATACATTATAGTAATAAGCACATAGGAATCAGAATCCAGGTTTCAAAGAAGTACCTAAAACTAATAAATAGAGGTCATTTTACAAAATCATCACCGAGAATTCCATGTTCAATAATATGGAACACTAGCTCCTTTACAGGATACGTATACATAATATAATATGGGATACATGGCCATGCATGATCTACAAAGTGGATTGTAGCCACATGAGTATGACAATATATATTGAATAGATGGAGGTGTATCACAGAGTATGGCACGATCTTACACAACTTAGGCTTTGTCATCTAAAAACCCAAGGTATTCATCCAAATCCATTTAAGAATCCTAACCGTGTGAATAAAGTAGAGGAATTCAAACATGGAGTATACCCCTAAAGTATAGATTAAAGAGGCATACTGATAATCAATGAAAGGCATACCACCAAGATGTTAAGATGATTCCATGGTACTATCCAAAAACTCTAGGTCTTCATCATTAGCTAGTGTTGATAGAAATCCATTTGTGAGAAGGAAGGCATTGATGAATCCTTCAATAGGTCAGAGTAAATTGGTAGACTATATGAGGTAAGATGACATAGATAAATCTCAGAGATGATCAAGAAAAGGATCAAGGTAAGAAAACAAAGGTTAAGGATCCTTGAAAAGTGAGCACATAAAAAAAGTTACTCAAAGAAGCTTTAGACCGAAGAAAGACAAGTGGGCATATTTGAATAGGAGACATTAGCATATTCCCCATAAACTTTGAACAAGTGATCAATGGAGGAGTAGTGAATCAAAGTATAAGTTGGAATATAGAAAGATGAAAACTAAGAATTGACAATCAAGTGAGCCAAAACTGGTGCTTTATTCAAGGATGACATTGTACTTGTTGCCAAACAACTTACAATTTAAAGATAATATTTCCTTCCTTTCTTTATTGTAAAGGTTTAACGAGTCCAATAAAGAAAAATCGATATCTTCTTCATTTTGAACAAGATTGAATAAGAGATAGAATAATGCTTGATAAATCACTGATCCATGGATTTTATAAGCTCGAATTAGTGGACACTCGATGGGTTTTTCATAATTTGGAAGTCTAAAAACTCCAAAGAAGACTCTATGAGGGAAATTTTTCATAAAGTTAGTCTCCTAAGTCCAAAAAGGTATAAAACAATCCAGAGGAGAATTCCCTTAGCTTAGAAGAACTAAGGATTCCTTTTTTGTAGTTAGTTGGCAAGGTCTAAAAAATGGATAAACTATCACCTTACCAATGTTGCTTCAAGACCAAGCATACAACCTTAGTTTAACGAGTGTGAAGGAATAAAAAAACCAATAGTAAACTCGATGCTTTGTACTTAGGTTTTAGCAAGCATGTCAATGACATAAAGAACACTTGAATATTTTTCATTGTTTAATCCAAAGCATGAAAATGAAAAAGTGAGCTCAACCAGGTTCCTTTTTCGTAAATTTAGTCTTCCAAGCCCGAAAAGGAGATAAACGTATACCTGGAAATACTCTTCTAGCCACAGTGGACTCAAGTATTCATTTTTTGTAAGTAATCCACATGGTCCGAAAAAGGGTTAAACTTATACCAATGTGGATGATATTTCAATTCCTTTGGCGATTTTGAAAGAAAAAGTAAACTCGGTAATATATTCATGTTTAGGCAGTCATACCAGAGCATAAATGTAAGTCCATATGATGATATCCTACAACAACGGATATTCAGAAAAAAGAAAGAGTATGCAACTTATCGTTTTGCATATAATGGAAACTAAGAAGGATGTCAAGTTCTAACAATGTGCATAATGTGTACCAAAAATACAAGAAGGATTATAACTAGGGTAACCCATGTTTGTTGATGTATTTCTAACTTCGAAATGTTTTCACTTGTTTATCTTAAGTATTGTACCATGATGTTTATTCCGGGAAGTATCTGTAATGTAATTGAGTCATGTCATGCCCCGATGTTCCGATCAGGAGATTCAATAATGTAAACAAGTCATGTAAAGTCATAGAGTATAACCCTCCTTATTGATCAAGGGTTAAATTCCCCACAGTTGTGGGGTCCTAGGGTTATTAGACTCTCCTAGAAAAGTTGGCCCTAGTGAGTTATTGTCAAGTCAGGAATTAGTGTAAATAGAGAGGGAGCTTCTCTATTTATCACACATTCATATTCATTCACTCACACTCAGTTGTAGCGCATAACTGAGAGAGAGAGAGAGAAGAAGCCGGGACAAGAGAGAGAGAGACTACTGCTGTCGGGAGATCATCTTACTATCTTTGGGTTTTACTTTTGGTGTTGATTCTATCTCTGAGGAAGTTGTGGGATTTTCTCCTTTATGGTTTCCCTGAGGAAAATCTTTGTGTTCATTGTCTCTTGTGTTTGATTGATGTGCTTGTTATTCTCTCAGATAAGATCCTAAGATCATATAGCTTAAATGTTAAAAATCTAACATGGTATGATAACTAACCTGAGAAGAAGACACTGTGTAGCTGTGAAAACTAGGGTTTCCTACTTTTTGGATCTCTCTCCACAGATTTTCAGCAAAAGGAGGTTGGGATGAATCTCCTCTCCAGGGCGCATCTTTCTATCGAAGTAGAATCTAATTCTGATCATTTTCAGTTTTTGACCCGACACTACCTGAAATTAGGGCTTTCCACAGAAGTGGAATTTTTTAGTGAGCCAATGCCTGGATTGATCTCCTCCTGAAAATCAAAGTTTAGACATCAAGATCAAAGTTTTTGGTTGGGCAGAACTTTAGGAAAGTCAAACCCTAATCTTCTCCTAAACTAGCTCTGCAGAAATTCATCTCCATATCCAGTTCTGACATCTTAACCTGGTAAGATCTAAATCTTTTTCATTTCCATTTGAGGTTCTCTATTAAGATGTCTCATCATACCAATGTTGATGAAAATCTTGAGGGAGCTGATAACTTTCGAGCTTGGAAGTATAGGATCTCCCTGGTCCTCGAAGAAAATGATTTGGACTCTTACATCAATGAAGACGTTCCAGTTCTAGAGGGAGATGAGGCTAAGGCCTTACACAAAAATAAATTGGTCATGGATAAAAGGATTATTGCTGATTCAATCAAGGATCACCTCATACCACAGGTGTCCTCTCTAAAGACACCTAAAGAGATGTTTAATGCCCTGACCAAGTTATTTGAAGGGAATAACATATACCGAAAGATGACTCTGAGAAACCAATTGAAGAATGTAAAGATCTAGAATGCAGAGACCATCCAGTCTTACTTTACAAGGGTCTCTTAGATCAAGGAACACCTGGAAGCAGTAGTAGAGAATGCAAAAATTGTGATGACCACCTTGAATGGTCTCCCTAGGGCATGTGACTCTTTCATTCAAGGGATCTGTGCCAAAAAGAAGCTAGTCAAGTTTAGAAGACCGTGGGAGGAATGCTCACAAGAAAAAGCTCGAATATTAGCATAAGAAGAAAAGATGGGAAGTGAATATCAATCTCTCACAGTAAAATCCAAGAAATGTAGAACAAACCACCACAGAGGTAAGCACTCTCACCAAAAGAGAAACACTAGAAATTCTAACAAAGATTTGTCTAAGTACATTTTCTATACATGTGATGAAAGAGGACACCTTGTAAGAGATTTCCCTAGAAACAAAGATATATCTCACAAGAGAAAGGTAAACAAGAAAATACATCATGCTCATGCTGCAGAAGATGATGATCCTTTCAAGAAGAGAATCAAACAAAATAGTGATGATTCTTCAAGTAATGAAGAATATGTTTTGATTTCCGCTCTCACGGGAAACATCACACATGGAAGCAATGATTGGCTTATATACAATGGGGCTTCCAAGAATATGGCGGGATTCAAAGAATCATTTGTGAAACTATCAAAACATGAATCACCCCACAAGGTGAAACTTGGGGATGACTACCAATATCCAATAAAAGGTAGTGGAGAATCCTCCTACAAATTAGACTCTGGAAAGTCTATGAAAATGAAGGATGTCCTATTTGTGGCAGGACTAAAGAAGAACCTTATATCCATCTATGCATTAGATACAAAATGTATAAGAGTTGCATTTATAGATGGTCAAGTCATCATGTGGCCAAAAGGAAAGACTATTGATGATGCAGTAGTAATTGGAGAATAAGAGGGAGGACTATACAGATTAAAAGGACAACCAGAACAAGATTTGGTTCATGACTCGGTAGAACCAAATGAACTTTGGCATAGAATGCTTTCACATGTGCACTATATGGCACTGCCACTTGCAAGCAAACAGATGTTGAAGTTATTCCAAAAATACAAGCAAAACATTAAGGAGTATGCAAGGGATGTGTGAAAAGAAAGAACACAAAGAAGACATTTCCAAGTAGTGAAAGCAAGGCTAAAGGAATCTTGGAAATCATTCACTACGATGTATGCGGTCCGATGTCATCCAGTTCATTAAGCGGGTATGTATACTATGTTTCTTTCATTGATGATTTTTCTAGGAAGACATGGATATACTTCATGAAGAACAAAGATGAAGTATTCAGCAAGTTCAAGGAATTCAAAGCCTTGATCGAAAACTACACAGAAAATAAGATCAATATTTTCTGATCAGATAATGGTGGAGAATTGACATCAAATGAATTCAAGGAATTATGCAGATATTTAGGGATTAAGAGGGAGTTGACCACTCCATATAATCCACAATAGAATGGGGTTGCAGAAAGAAAGAATATAATGATCATGGAAGTTGCAAGGGAAATGCTTCATGATAAAGATCTTCCCATGCATCTATGGGCAGAAGCTGCTAGAACAGTTGTGTATGTACAAAACCATACTCCACATAGAGTACTAGAGAACAATACACATGAAGAAGTGTTTTTCAGCAAGAAACCAAAATCCAGTCATCTCAAAATATTTGGTTGTCCAGTGTACATACACATTCCAAAAGAAAAGAGGACAAAATTATATCCTTCAGAAAGTAAGGGTATATTTGTGGGATACTTTGAAAGCTCAAAGGCTTACAGAATATACTTCCCAGGATTCAAGAAGATCGACATCAGTAGGGACATAACATTTGACAAAGACTCATCTTACACCAAATCTCGAAAGAGACCTACTGAAGAACCTGAAGAAATAGAAGTACCCATCATTCATGACACAACCATGAATGAAGCAATTCCAGAAGAAGATCGAGAAGAAGAAGAACCTCAAGAACCTATAGATCCACCTCAAGAAAATAATCCTCACAAGAGGAAACCTGCTTGGGTATGAGAACTTATCCAAGGTGCAGAAAGATATGGGGCTCTAGAAGAGATACATAGAGAAAGGAAAAGAACCAGGTCCTGCTTCGGTTATGTAGCCTTATTATGTGACTTCATTTACAAAGAACCTTCCAACTATGAAGAAGTGGTAGAAAAGAAAGAATTGAAGGATGCTATGCTCAAAGAGTATTAATCGATCATGAAGAATGATGTTTGGGATGTTGTCCCAAGACCAGAGGGGAAGTCTATTGTGACTTCCAAATGGATCTATGAGATCAAGCATGCTGCAGATGGTAGCATAGAGAAATATAAAGCAAGATTTGTGGCTCATGGTTTCTCCTAGAAACAAGGAATAGATTATGAAAAAACATTTGCTCATGTAGCCAGATATAATTCCATAAGATCAGTACTTTCTTTAGCTGCAATAATGAAGTGGAAAGTACACCGGATGGATGTCAAGACAATTTTCTTGAATGGTGTAGTAGAATAGGAAGTATATGTGGACCAACCACTCATTTTTGAGACACATGACGGAGAGGCTCATGTGTGTAAATTAAATAAATCCCTGTACGGTTTGAAACAGGCACCCAGGACATGGTATGGTAGAATTGATAGTTTCCTATCCAGTTTGGGCTTTACCAAGAGTAAAGCGGATTCCAACATTTACTACAAGGTTGAAGAAGGGAATCTAGTGATACTCCTACTGTATGTAGATGACCTATTTGTGATAGGTGAGCATGGGTTGATTAATGATACAAAGAGGAAGCTTGCTGCTGATTTCGAAATGAAGGACTTGGGTATGATGCACTATTTTCTAGGCTTGGAGGTGTGGCAAAATGCAGATGGAATATCCCTGGGACAAGCGAAGTATGTAGTAGAGATCCTGAAGAGGTTCAAGATGATGGAATGCAAGGCCATGACCACACCTATGGCATTGAACCTGAAGCTATTAAGTGATGCTTCATCAAAAGCGATTGATGCTACGATGTATCGTTAGATGATTGGCTCCTTGATGTACCTGACGAATATGAGACCAGATATTTGCTTTACTGTGAACACATTGAGCTAGTTACTAACGGATCTAAGACATGTTCACTTGATTGCTACAAAGCATATTCTGAGGTACCTAAAAGGTAAAGTTGATTATGGTCTCAAGTATGAGGTGAATCAGAAGATTAACCTGGAAGGTTATGTGGATTCAGATTGGGCAGGAAGTTTCATTGATAGAAAGAGCACTTCAGGGTGTTGCATCGGTATGGGATTAGGTCTGATCTCCTAGTTTAGGAGGAAGCAATCCTATGTGGAACTAAGTACAGCTGAAGCAGAGTATGTTGCATCTTATTCGGCTAGTTGCGAGGTAGTGTGGCTGAGAAAGATACTGTCTGATTTATTTGATCTCTAGATGAATTCTACTTGTATATATTGTGACAACCAGAGCTATGTGAAGCTGTCGGAGAACCCAGTATTCCATGACAAGTCAAATCATATTGAGATCAAGTATCACTATATCAGGGATACGGTACAAAGAGGAGAATTGAAGCTCTAGTATGTTGAGACAGATGAGCAGATAGCTAATGTATTGAACAAAGCATTAGCCAGAGTAAAGTTTGAGTACTTCAGGGAGAATCTTAGTGTTCTCTAGATCGAGTTTCCCTCCAAAGGGAATTGATGTGTCCATTAGCCCTTCTGACATGTTGGAAGCCTGAGCTTCACACGGTGATATGTAAGTACAGAGATTCTCTGATGTGATTGTGGGTTTTGTTACCACATGATCAGTGCATAGATATTATTATGTGATTATGGGTTGTGTTACCACATGATCAATGTAGATCCATTCTAAGGTGATTGAGGAATGTATTCCCACATGATCAAATATAAGTGTAGATCCATCCTGATGTGATTGATGGATGTGTTCCCACATGATCATATATAAGTGCAAATCCATTCTGATGTGATTGAGGGATGTGTTTCCACATGATCAGATATAAGTGTTGAAGGCCATTCTCTGGGAGAATGGAGGCACCTAGTCAGTTACCAGGAAATTGATTCAGTTTGGGACTGAAACTCAGGTTAGTGCTAAGAGGCCATTCTCTAGAAGAATGGAGGCACTTGGTTAGTTACCAGGAATTTGTTTCAGTCTAGGACTGACACTCAACCTAGAGATGAGAGCCCTTCTAACATGATGAGGTCGGATGTAAGTGCAGCGCCTTTCTGACATGATGAGGTCAGATGTAAGTGCAGAGACCTTTTGACATGATGAGGTTGGATGTAAGTGCAGAGCCCTTCTGACATAATGTGGTCAGATGTAAGTGCAGCGCCCTTCTAACATGATGAGGTCGGATGTAAGTGCATATCCCTTCTAACATGATGAGGTTGGATGTAAGTGCAGATCCTTTATGACATGATGAGGTCGGATGTGAGTGCTGGGCCTTTCTGACATGGGTTTTGGATGTGTTCCTCCCATGGTCATATGTGAGTGTTGGGCATGCCTTTTTGACATGGTTCATTCCATGGTTAGACGTAAGTGCTGGGCCAGCCTTTCTGACATGGTTCATTCCATGGTCAGATATAAGTTCTGAAGACAATTAAGACCTACATGAAGGCTAGGCCTACAACCAGCATGAAAAAGGGATGGCTCTGTAGAACTTCCCGTGACAAGTAGAATTGACATAGCACTAGTGATGATGACCCAGTGATGATCTAGCAGTGATGATCGAGGTCAAGTGATGATCTAGACTTGATGATGATCCAGTGATGCTCCAGATCAAGTGATGATCCAGTGATGATCCAGATCCAGTGATGATCCATACTTGATGACTTGATGACGAAGATGACTTGAAGATGAAGATATGATGATCCAGAAGATACAAAGAAGAAATTTTAGAATAATCAACCCATAGTTAGCTACCTTAGACATTAATTAATCCTTTTTTTGTCTTATTTGCCTAGTTTCCATATTCCACCTTATGCAAGTTGTCCTCCACAAATCCATAGTGGTAAAACTTGATAAATTTGATTCATGGAGCACTTGGGAAACCTCTTGGAACCACATCTACTTTATTCCTACCCTCCCTAGTGCATGTCTATTTTTTCTGCTTTATTGCCTGCTTTTTCTGAGTTTTAAGGCAATTGGGAAAGTTTGACTAGGTGAAGTTAACTTGTTTTTTGTCCTCATTATCCTCCACTCTTTTCTCCTATGAAAATCATGTATGAGTTGTCCTTCCACTACCTATTAGCTTACCTAATTGATTTTTCCAATTCATGAGGTCCTAGACAGATTTGGAATGTGCTTTATGCACCTATGGGGGATTTGCTTAGATTTAGTAAGCCTGCTTTTGACTAAATTCGAATGGCATCCTTATGCATTCAAATCTATCATATAATTATTTATTGTGGAAGCCTATGACTTCAAAGGGTTGGCTATTGTACACTTATTCAATACATATTAGTGTTCAGCTCCATATTCAGTCTCCTTTTGTGAGTAATTTGCATGTGTAATTGGCAATTGTTGTGAGTGTAATTGTTCTAACACCTGGGTTTAATTTCCACATGGTATTAGAGCCTTTGTATATCAATTTATCTCCTTCCAATTTGTATTGCAGGTTCAACATCATTGACTGGGAGCATTCTGTTGATTGACGGGATAATTTCTAAGCTATGGATCAATCTCAGAAGATCATCTTGACTCCATTTAACTTCTTTGAATGGAAAGTAGAGATAGAGATACTATTGAGAGTGAAAGGTCTCTACAGAGTGACTGTGGCAACATAATCAGAGCCCAATGTAGTTGTAGAGAAGATTAAATGGCACAACAGGAGGGATGAGGCCTATGGTCTCCTGTGTCTGAGCATATCCAGAGACCTCCTTTTCCATCTTGATGAATTAACATCACCAAATGAAGTATGGGAGAATCTTGTTGATATTTTTGGTAAGACAGATGAGATGAGGGGACATCAAATTGAAAATGAATTGATCTCCCTGAGTCCCAATAGTTTTGAATCCCTGCAACTCTATTTTTCCAAGTTCAAAGCACTTGTTTTGCAGCTAAAACAATGTGGGATCGAAAAGAAGGATGAACAACTAGTTTTGGACATACTCTTTAAGCTTGGCCCTAACTATTCTATGTTTGTATCGACCTTATATGCCACAAAGTTGACAGTTCAAGCCTAGAAAATGCCTAGCCTTGCAGATTTCATGGAATCTCTCACACAAGAACAAGATAAACTGGTGATGATGGGCACCATCAAACCTTCCAAAGACCAAGTTCTAGTTGCTGGAGATTTGAGAGTGGATTTAAAAATCAATAAGAAATCTAAAAATCCACTTGAGTAAAAGAGAGACAAGACCAAGTCTCCAGAGGAGCCTCAAGGTTCCAAGAAGAACCCCCAGAAGAAGAAGAACAAAGGAGAAATGAGCAAGTGCGCATACTGCAATAAGGGGAATCATTCTGAAAGCTCCTACATGAAGAAGCAAACTGACATGCTGACCCAACTCCTAGAGAAGAATGGCATATCCCTTCCAGACAGCTCAAAGAAGATGGAAGGAGGATCAAATTCAGAAGACAGAGAGAGAGTTCATGCATTGGTTGCTGGCACATCAAGCTCACCTAGTTTCATCATTGATTCTGGAGCTTCAAGACATATGGTTTCGACCAAGGAGGAATTCAACTCACTTGACATGTCGAAAGGTCCACCAATTGTACTGGGAGATGACTCTCTCACTAAAAGTTTGGGCAAAGGGAGGATTGATCTTTACCATGGTAAGTTCAGAAATGTATTGTATGTTCCAGGTCTTTCCTCTAACCTCTTATCAATGTATCAGATGACCCACACAGGGTCTCCAAAGAAGGTCATATTCTCCCCTGATGAAGTTGAGATCACAGAGATCTCAAGTGGTAAAGTCATTGCAAAAGGAGTTGCAAATCACACTTCGAAGGTAGACATGTTCTCAGACTTCCTACCCTACTCAAACCCCTCTGCTCTTCTGATTCATGCTAATGAGGCAAGCAAGCTTTGGCATGAAATATTTGGCCACCTTAATTACAAGTATATTTCTGATCTTAGTGAAAAATAAATGGTCATAGGGTTACCAAAGATTAACTTTTCCAAAGGAGTCTATCAAGGTTGCATCTTAGGAAAACACCCAGAGCATAAATTTGAGAAAGCTAGTCATGAGAGAACCTCTGCACCTCTTGAGTTGATCCATAGTGATGTTGCTGGCCCATTTCCTCATATGTCAATGAGTCAGGCCAAATATGCATTGACATTCATAGATGACTTTTCCAGGTATTGCTAGGTTTACTTCCTGAAACACAGGTCTGAAATTTTTGGCCTCTTTAAAGTCTTTAAGGCTTTGGTTGAAAACCAGTATGGGAGGAAACTCAAGGTCCTCAGATATGACAATGGTGGTGAGTATGTCAAGTCTGAGTTCATTCAATATTGTGTATATGTAGCATTCTATTCCTTACACACCACAGTAGAATGGTGTTGCTGAGAGGAAGAACAGATCAGTGAAAGAGATGGCAACTTGCATGATGGAGGCTAAGACTTTGCCACCAAAGTTTTGGGCCAAAGCTATAAACTGTGCAGCCTATGTCCAGTATAGGGTTCCTCATAAACATATTGATGGTATGACTCCTTTTGAATCATGGAGTGGGCACAAGCCAGATGTGACCCATTTCAGGATTTTTGGCTCAAGGGCTTGGGCTAGAATTCCAACAGAAAAGAGGAAGGCTTTGCAACCCCAAATCCAAGAGTATCTATTTTTTGGGTACTATAAAGATTCAAAAGGGTACAAAATAATAAATTTGAGCACAAACAAATCCTTCATTGAAAGGTGTGTTCAATTTCAAGAAGAGCCCCTAGCAGCAGTGGAAGTTGGAGAATCCTCTTCACCACCAGAACCTCTGAATGTAAGTGAAGAGATAGTTGAACATGTTGATTCTGATATGTTTGATAATGATGATTTGATTGCAAATACTAACAGTCCTACAAGGACAAAATTGGCAGCCAAGACCATTCATGCAGCTGGAGAACTAGCTGAAAATCCTAATGATCCTAGGAGGACTAGATCTCAGTTTGAGAGTGCTTTGTGCATGAAAGATCCTATGATTGCAGAGAAATGCTATCTGATGGTTGAATCAGATCCATAGACATATGAAGATGCAGCAAATTATCCAATATGGAAAACATCCATGGAAGAAGAGTTCAGCTCACTCCAGAAGAGCAACACTTGGGAACTGGTTGATCTTTCCCCAGGGAGGAAGCTAGTTCAGTGTAAGTGGGTGTACAAAACCAAATTTGCTGCTGATGGTTCACCTATAAAGTACAAGTCTATATTGGTATCCAAGGGCTACTCATAGGTACATGGAATAGACTACAATGAGACCTTTGCACCAGTGGAAAAGATGGACTCCATCAGGCTAGCCTTAGCCATTGCAGCTTCAAAGCAATCGGAGGTACACCACATGGATGTGAAGTGTGCTTTCCTGAATGGAGATCTCAATGAAGATATTTACATGCAGCAGCCTCAAGGATTTGCTACTAACCCATCTCTTGTGTGCAGGCTAAAGAAGTCATTGTATGGGCTTAAGCAAGCCCCCAGGGCTTGGTATGCCAAGATTGATAGCTTTCTGCTATCACTAAATTTTGTTCGATGCAAGTCAGATCCAAATGTCTATTTGAAGCTGATTCATGTTTCATTAATGATAATTGTTTTGTATGTTTATGAACTTCTCATTATAGGAAGCTCAAAGGATGAAATTGCCTCCTTGAAGGATGCAATGAACCATGCCTTCTCAATGACAGATTTGGGCTTATTGAGCCAATTCTTGCGGCTAGAGATTGCTCAAACAAAAGAAGGAATCAAAGTACATCAGTCCAAGTATGCCTTGTATTTGCTGAACAAATTCAATATGAAGGATTGCAAGCCAAGCAAGACTCCTTTCCTTTCAGGAGTTAAGCTTGAAGAAGCTGATTCTTCACCTATGGTAAACAATACACTATATAGGCAATTGATTGGATGTTTGTTGTATCTTACACATACTAGACCTAATATTTCTTACGCAGTAAGTGTGGCTTCAATACACTATATAGGAAATTGATTGGATGTTTGTTGTATCTTACACATACTAGACCTGATATTTCTTACGCAGTAAGTGTGGCTTTAATATACATGGATCAGACTCATGAGATCCATTGGAGAGCAGCGAAAAGGATCCTTAACTTTGTTCAAGGAACAAGGACTCATGGGATCTTTTGCAAAGCTAAATCTGAACTTGATTTTATTGGGTTTACTGACAGTGATTGGGCAGGTGACAGCACAAATCGAAAGTCAACATCAGGATATGTGTTCATGCTTGCAGAAGGGCCAATCAGCTGATCAAGCAAGAAACAAAGTGCCATTGTACTCTCATCTACAGAAGCAGAGTATAGAGGAGTTGTAAATGCAGCAACTCAATGTTTATGGTTGCAGGGGTTACTTGGAGAGTGTGGCTTTGAATCAGAATACTCAACTACTATCTATTGTGATAATTAGAGTACCATTCAAATATGCAATGATCTAGTTCAGAAGCAGAGAACCAAACAAATTGAGATCCACATGCACTACATCAGACAGCTTGTGCATGATGGCACCATTCACCTACTCTTCTGTTCATCTTCAGAACAAGTAGCAGATATCTTCACCAAAGTTTTTTGTGAGATGACATTCAGCAATCTCAAATCACTGCTGGGGATTGCTGAACATGCTGTGAAACATGAGTGATGACAAGATTTCCAAATTTTGTTTTACTGTCCATGTTTAAGGGATGATTTTTCCCACTGGGTTTTTGCCTCTTTCCTTGGTTAAATGGACATGCAATATGTAAAGGGTGACTAAGCCTTGTTGCTAGGCCCTATAATTTTCTGATATTTTACTCATAATTCAGGCTTAAGGGGGGGTGTTAGAATAATCAATCCATAGTTAGCTACCTTAGACATTAATTAATCTAATTTTTGTCTTATTTTCTTAGTTTCCATATTCCACCTTATGCAAGTTGTCCTCCACACATCCATAGTGGTAAAACTTGCTAAATTTGAGTCATGGAGCACTTGGGAAACCTCTTGGAATCAAATCTGCTTTATTTCTGGCCTCCCTAGCACATGTCTTCTTTTTATGCTTTATTGCCTGTTTTTTCTGAGTTTTAAGGCAATTAGGAAAGTTTGACTAGGTGAAGTTAACTTGTTTTTTGTCCTCATCATCCTCCACTCTTTTCTCCTATGAAAAGCATGTATGAGTTGTCCTTCCACCACCTATTAGCTTGCCTAATTGATTTTTCCAATTCGTGAGCTCCTAGACAGATTTGGAATGTGCTTTATGCACCTATGGGGGATTTGCTTAGATTTAGTAAGCCTGCTTTTGACTAAATTCGAATGGCATCCTTATGCATTCAAATCTCTCATGTAATTATTTATTGTGGCAGCCTATGACTTCACAGGGTTGGCTATTGTACACTTATTCAATACAAATTAGTGTTTAGCTCCATATTCAGTCTCCTTTTGTGAGTAATTTGCATGTGTAATTGGCAATTGTTGTGAGTGTAATTGCTCTAACACCTAGGTTCAATTTCCACAAGAATATTTGTGCTGATAAATTGTGTCGAGAGAATACCTTCCTAGTTAAGAGGGAGTATTGGGTGTGTTCTACTATCTTGATTAATACACCTAATATTTAATTATCGACCGGGGTTGGTAGGCTTAGAGTTTCTACAAAATATATGCGAAGGTAGAAGGGTTCCTAGGGTGTCGTATAAATATTTTAACAAACAAAATATTGGAAGATATTTCAAAATGAAGAAAAAAACTGAGACAAACTCCTAAAAACTTTCCAAGTAATTGCACTGGAACAGAAATTAGAGGAAATTTCAACTCAAAATGGGCCTCCTAAGAAAAATTAATAAAATAATAGTTAAAATAATAAAATAATATTTATTAATTTTGGAGGAAGAAAAAAAAAACCTATTTTTTGTTCATATTTTCAACATATCTCTTTGTGTTTTTACTCAAATTTCGATCCATAGAGCTCGTTGGATGTGGAATTAAATTTTGCATCAAACGAGTACCCACTCGGCATACTTTTGACGAGCCTCGCTACCCTAAAAATGAGAAATACCTTAAAAATGTGATGATGACATCATCATCACATTTTTCAGATATTTCTTGTTTTTGGGGTAGCGGGGCCCTTCAAAAGTATGTCGAATGGGTACTCGTTGGATTTGGAAGTTAATTATGCATCCATAGAGCTCTCTCGATCAAAATTCAAGTAAAAACACAGGGAGATATGTCGAAAATAAGAACAAAAAAAGTAGATTTTTTATGATACATATCCCCAAATGTATATTAAAAAATTGTTTAAGAATTGCTCCCTTCTTTAATTTTAAAGCATTTTGATTGGCTAATACATGATGACATGGAATTTGTATTATTTTTGGAAGGCCCACTTTAAATTGAAATTTCCTCTAATGATACTAAACCAAAACAAAATACTACACTGAAGTATCAAACTATAAACAACTACTGAAAGAAAGATATAAATAATAATATTTATAAAGAAGTTTATTAAATAAATTCTAAGACTAACTATGCATAGAAAAGATTATATTGAACACATAATTATAACAACTAATTTGATAAATTATTTTATAAGCAACTAACTAACTCTTCAAGTGAAAGGCTAGGGTGCAAGGACAACTCAACTTACAAACAAGTAGGAAACTAAATAAATAAAACTTTAAAAAGAAGCAAGTAGAAAACTTAATAAATAAAATTTTAAATTCTGTTCTACAAGCTTCACTAGTACAAAATGAGGAATTAGCTACTAGGTGACTTAAAATTCTAGTCACCACAAGTTTTTCAAGTGATTTACTACTAAATATGAGCAATTTTTATCGACCCAACTATAAACGACTAAAATTAATGACTAATTTAGTCACCAGTTAACGAATATGACTAGATAATAAGTGACAGAGTTAAAAACGACTAACATAAATGACTAATTTAGACACGGCATAAAAAATGACTAGCTAGAAGAATATGGATTAGTCATTTATGTTAGTGATTTTTAATTGTGTCATGGAAAATTGCAAATTTGACAATATTGAAGTGTAAATTTTGTAAATTGTCTAACTTCTATTAGTAAATTTGGTGTCATGCACCTCGATCTTCAGAGATCCAATAAACCTTTGCACGAATTTTCTCTTGACCATCTTTATCCCTGCTGCACCACTAAATTAGAAAACCCAGTTAAGCACGTTCCAAAGGAGTATTAGGTAATTCCTTATACATCAATTATGAATTAGGCACTAGAGAAAGTACCATATCGATACCTAGCTAGAAGAATCATAGTCCTACATCCCCTCAAGAACCGGTCATTCGAATGCGCCTCCTCCACGTAGACTTACCAAATGGCCAAAAAAACACTTCAAATTTGGATCTGTGGGCTAAAGGTATCGTTCGACACCTGCTCCCCTGTTTTTGCACTCAATACCCTATTTTTGCAGCTGATAGGCCAGTTCAGGATCTCATAGTGGCTAGTCGGAGCGCTTCAAAGGTATGGTTCTTGCCGCTTCAATCATGTTCATCACTCCAATCAATAACCAGTTGTAATTATGGATTTTTACAATTTTCAATGCTACCACTATAGTTACTGCTTCCACTTTACATTCGCAATTATCACCATCTCCAGCCTATGCTCTCATAACCATATGCATTTTGAGCTTTCAGCCTAAGAAAAGCACTAAGCACCCTCCTACAATGCCACTATTTGCAAAGGTCATTGGTTTTCATACGTCGACATTCCTCACACGCACCAAATTAGGAAAATTGAAGCAGGCATTAGAAGAAGTGATTAAACTTTGCAAGAAGGTTTACTTGTTGCAAATGCCATTATAGGGAGGGGCTCGAACGATAGCTTCAGCCCACAGATTTGAAGTTGATGTGTTTTTTTGGCCACGCATTGGATGCATTTGGTAAGTCTACATGCAGGAGGTGCATTCGAATGGTCGGTTCTCGAGGAAATGTAGGGACCTCATCTGTGGTTATCGTCAGTTGCCATCCCAAAGAGTATTGATCGGATTTTAGTACTGATTGGAGTCAATGATTTAGACGAGAAGTGGCAATGACGACCGGCTTTCGGGCCAAATTGTCAACTCCATAAACTACTCCATTTATAAAACTAAACAAATTATATGATAATTATCAAAAAAATATAATATATAACCAATTAACATAATTTATATAATAAAATAATAAAAATAAAACAAAAAATATAAAAAAACCAAAAAAAATATAAATGTTGTCGATCCCAAGAGTTGATACACTCAATGTGTGTACTTCATGTAGTCGATGTCAGGTGGTGATGTTGTTAATCAATCCAAGTATGCGTAAAGATTCGATGTCGATACTCATTATGCTACTCCATGTAGTCGATCCCAGATTTGATACAAGAGTCGATGCCTTATGCAAGGAAATATTCGTTAGAATATTTTTATTGAGGGCGATTCTCTCAAACCTTGGTGCCAGTAGTTTTATCTCCGAGTGCCTGTTTCAGATCGGGATAATAAAAAACGAAACAAAAAATATAATTTATATCATAAAATAATTAAAATAAAACAAAAATCTATATAATTTATATAACGAAATAA
>LPNX010326740.1:97436-121216 GCA_001517045.1 Pseudotsuga menziesii
AACGACATTCATGGTTGATGGCCGATTTTTATGAACCATCATCCTTCAATTTCGATTACTGCTCAACCTGCTAGTTCGCGTCAAATAATGTATCTGTTGGCGCCAAACATAGAAGGGTTTGGTGGGTTATGGATATGGATATTGGTAATACCCGTTGAGCAGATTGGGAAGGATATTAAACACTATTGAGAGTTTACAATTTCCCTATTTAATTGACATAGCTTCCATTGATAAAAAAAACATTGGAGAGAACTTGGAGGACTTTGAAGAGGTGGGCCACGAATTCTGCACTTCTGGCGTCAACATCACCTTGTTTGCTTACAAAATCCTTGGTAAGTTTATTGATTTACTGTGAATTGATAAATTTTTAGTGAATTTTGGATAACAACCCATGTGTTGTGCAGTCATAGTTCCGCTAATGATTTTCCTTGTTGCTGCTTATTCCTTTTTGCATTAGCCCTATTGTGGATTATGCCCGCAACCAATCTATATTGAATGATACCCTACAGGTTCCCATTATATGGGATAGCTATAACTCAAGGGCATTTTCTACATGCCAATTCTACTAGAGTTTGTTATGTCGAATACTCTCTGCATGTGCTTGGTCTTAATGTTTTAGTGAAAATCTTTCCCAATGTGGGCTTCGAGCTGATCCTCTTCTTTGAACACTGGAGCCGTTTCTTCATTTTCCATATCTCCATGTCTTTGTTGGACTGTGTCTTCCTCCATAACCACTTCCTTTGTGGAGCTGACTGAGTCTTGATGGGGAGAAGTCTTTGAATTTAAACATTTGGCTAAATCTAAAACTGCAACAATTTTCTTAATTTGTTCACCTTGTATTGCCACTTTGACTTCCAGCACTGAATTTTGAACCAGTTGAAATTGTAATTGGGAAAACAATCTATTGTTGAAATGGGATACTGATACTTGAATATCTTCAATCTTGTGCACCATCCTTCTTATTTCCATGCATTTTTTTGATATTTTACATTAAATATGACTTATATGCCTATGACCATCCATTGTAGCAGAGGTAGTCTCACAACTTTGTGAAGTTAGGATGGTTTCCACCCAGAGCAGTGAGGAAATGCAATCTCAAAATATTGGATACCCAAGGGCTCAAATGTTCCTAAAAAAATAGACAAATTGAAAATCAAGTTGGATTACCTTCTCCCATGTCCCAAAATGCCTTAGGTCAACGGGCTAGACCACTGCAATGAAGACGAGCCCAAATTGTTGCTAGTATGTTCTGAGCTTTGGTGTTCTCTTCTAGTCTAAACTGCAAAACCTCCTCACATATTTCCTCAAGTATGCATATACATCCACTTCTTCCCCTTGATGCTGAGCTATTTGGAGTTCTACAGATTGTTACTCAACTACTATGATGCAAAGTAGTGTTGACGGAATGAAGAAACACCCCAGACAAGCCTGATATATCCCACCTCTACTACGATAACCCATCTCATCACCCATAAATTCAATCCGTTTCCCAAGCAAGAATACATCAAGGAGAAGTTAAACTCCATTTCATGTGGCATGGTGAACTTTGCAATTCGAACTGCATGCAATTCCTAATGTTTATATTGTCAATATTCCTAGGTACAAATAAGTGATAAGATCCACATATTGTTCCATAAATCCTTGACTCTATAGTATACCCTTATTTTCCATTGAATTTGTGTCCTTGTTTAGTGATCAGACTCATCAAAGGATTTGATAGTATTCCCTATAGTGATAAGATCTGCATATTGTTCTAGAAATCCTTGATTCTATAGCATACCCTTATTTGCACCCTCTCGTTGTATTGCGATTTCATTGGTCCGATGGTGCATTTTTCTTTATTCCCCGACATTAAATACTGAAGCATAGGTAGCTCATTGGTAAGTTTCCTTTCTTATTGTGAATTTGTATCTTTTTCCTGAGAGGATCTGGAACCATAAAGCAACAGGAAAATAAATTTACTTCTCTGATTACAAAGATATTAGCTCTAAGCAATATGGTAGTTTAATATCGTATGTAATTAGCTTAATATCCAAGTCGTATTTCATTCTGTGCGATGTGGCCTATTTGTGCAAATTGGGTTTTCTTCTCTAGATTCTATTCTTCATAGACTAGATATCTAATTTAAATATATTTAATTTAAATGTTAACTCCACTAGTGACCAAAAACAACCAGTGGGACTACAGAAGTACAATAATGAGTAAGGAATGCGAGTGTGAAGGAATATCTGTAAGAACTATAAAAGAAATAGAAGAAGAGAAGGAGAATTTTGAAATAGGAAACAATGAGCTCTAATAACCTGAAAAGAACAACATGGGTGAAGGTTTGACAGATGGGATCTAAGTAGGAAGCACAAAACTAGCAACGTAGTCAACCATTAGGTCTTTTAAAATCCAAGGCCAAGAAGAAGTTCGTGATGATATTATTATTATTCATAAGTTGTGTGATTTGAAGCCTACATTGATTAACAGATCTAGCATTAAAATATCATTGAAGCTTAATTGGATGTTATCTTTTATCCATAAATGTGCTCAATTTTCATATGCTTAGCTAAAACATCAATATTTCATTTCATTTTCATAACAAAAGCATATAAACAAGATCACTGAAAGAAACAGTATCACAAGAACAACACAAATTTATCCTGGGAAAACCCTAAAGGGAAAAACCCAGCAAAAGCTTCCTCAATATAGATGCCCCAAAAAGGTAAAAGGTAAAACCAACAAGGAGATCAAAAACCTGATCCTCCTCCTTCTCCAGCTACTTGTCTCCTTCACTAGTGCGCTACATAAGTGTGTGTGTGCTACAAATGAGGAGCGATACACCTCTATTTATATTCATCCATTCACTTTAATTAACTCATCCGACATGTAGGCTCGATTTAAATCATGTAGGCTCGAGTCACACATGTAGGCTCAAGTAACCACACTGGGGTGCTAATGACCCACCTTTACAATTAGAGTGGACTACCTCATGACTCTTATTAGTTCTTCTGATTAGAAGCATCAGGGTACAAGGTAATACAAGTGGTTCTCCCGGTAGGACCATCGGGGACCTCAAAAATATACATATAGAATATTATTATAAGTTACAATATTTCAACACTCCCCCTTAACGAGAAGGTTATTCTACAGCAACATCAACATTAACAATGATAGGAAATAAATAGAGGACATCATCAATATCATCAAGGTAACACATCTATAAATCATTGGAATCTTTTCAACATAATGTAGTCTTCATCTTCAATATTCAACCTTTAGCATCATCAATACTTTGAGTGCTTCGATCAGTAACAACTTTGACCGCTTCAATTAGCAACATCTTCAGCACTTTGACCTTTTGATCAGCAGCAACATCTTCAGCACTTTGACCTTTCGATCAGCAACAACATCTTCGGCACTTTGACCTTTCGATCAGCAACAACTTCAGCACTTTGACCTTTCGATCAGCAACAACATCAGCACTTTGACCTTTCGATCAACAACAACATCTTTAACACTTTGACCTTTCGATCAGCAACAACTTTAGCAGCAACATCATCATCATCATACTCTGATCTTTCGATTAAAAACATCATCATCAAAACACTCTGATCTTTCGATCAGAAACATCATCAACATCATCATCAAAAATACTCTGATCTTTTGATCAGAAACATCATCATCAAAACATCATCATCATCACACTTTGATATTTCAGTCAGAAACATCATCATCATTAGTAACAACCTGCAAACCACAGTACAAAGACAAAGAAGTCCTTGGATCTCTTTTGGACTTAAAGTCCAGGGATGATGCAGTCCTACCACCTTCTCGATGACTGACAGTTCACAGGATCTGTTTTGAACCGAAGTCCAAGGATGATACAATCCTGCCACCTTCTTGATGACCAAATTTCACTGGATCCATTGTGAACCGAAGTTCAAGGATGATACAATCCTGCCACCTTCTCAATGACCAAAGTTCACCGGATCCGTTATGAACTGAGGTTCAAGGATGATACAATCCTGCCACCTTCTCAATGAACAAATTTCACCGGATCTGTTCTAAACCGAAGTTCAAGGATGATACAATCCTGCCACCTTCTTAATGACTGAAGTTCACCGGATCCGTTCTGAACTGAAGTTCAAGGATGATACAATCCTGCCACCTTCTCGATGACCGAAGTTCACCAGATCCGTTCTGAACCGAAGTTCAAGGATGATACAATCGTGCCACATTCTTGATGACCAAATTTCACCGTATTTGTTCTGAACTGAATTTCAAGGATGATACAATCCTACCACATTCTCGATGACCGAAGTTCACCAGATCCGTTCTAAACCGAAGTTCAAGGATGATACAATCCTGCCACATTCTCGATGATTGAAGTTTACCAGATCCATTCTGAACCGAAGTTCAAGGATGATACAATCCTACTACATTCTCTATGACCGAGGTCACCGGATCACTTCTGGAAATATGTCCCAGGATGATACAATCCCTCTTCATTCTTGAAGACTGAGGTCTCCGGATCACTTTAGGGCAAGTGCCCAGGGATGATACAATCCCATTGCAACATCACTACTCCCCCTTTCGGGGAAGATCTTTCCAAACCACACCAAGCTTGTCTCGAAAGTGTTCAAACTTTACTTAGGATAGAGGCTTTGTCAATACATCAGCAACTTGTTCATCAGTACTCACATACTGGAGCTTTATGGCTCCTTTCTGCATCATATCTCGAATGTAGAAATACCTGATTTCTATGTACTTTGATCTGTCATGGAACACAGGGTTCTCTATCATCTTTATACAACTTTGGTTGTCACATAGAATCATGGTAGTGTCCAACTCTAGGTTGAATAATCCTAACATCAGCTTCCGAAGCCATATGGCTTCACAACTAGTAGAGCAAGCTGCTATATATTCTGCTTCGGCTATGCTTAGAGCAACACTAGACTGCTTTCTGCTAAACCATGAAATCATAGTAGATCCCAGACTATAGCATCCACCTAATGTGCTTTTTCTATCTGAGATACTTCCATCCCAATCCGCATCTGTGTAGCCATACAATCTATACTCATGGCTACCATCATAGTATAGACCAAGGTCTATTGTCCCTTTTAGATATCTCATCACATGTTTTACAGCTACTAGGTGAACCCGTCTTGGTTGAACAAGATATTGACTTAAGGTGTTCACAGCAAAACAAATGTCTAGTCTGGTATTTGTTAAGTACATCAATGACCCAATTATCTGTTTGTAATGAGTTGCATCCACTAACTCTGATGAGTCATCAGCTAATAGCTTTAGGTTGGAGTCCATGGGTGTGACCATGGCCTTACATTCCAACATATTGAATTTCTTCAATATCTCTACCGCATAATTTCCCTGGTTGAGAAAGATTCCTTCTGAAGTTTTCCATACTTCCAGACCTAGGAAATAATGCATTAACCCAAGGTCTTTCATCTCAAATTCTTCTGCTAGTTTCGTCTTGCTTTCCATGATATGTTTCTTATTTCCTGTCAAGAATAAGTCATCCACATATAATAATAGGATGAGAGGTTCATCTTCTACAACCTTTAGATAAAGGTTAGGATTATCCTTACTCTTGGTAAAGCCCATAATTGACAGGAAATTGTCTATCCTTTCATACCAAGCTCAAGGGGCTTGTTTAAGACCATACAAGGCCTTCTTCAATTTGCATATGTGAGTATGTCTATCTTCAAATTCAAATCCTTGTGGCTATTCTATGTATACTTCTTCTTTGATCACACGATTCAGAAAAGTTGTTTTCACATCCATCTGGTGTAAGTCCCACTTCATCATGGATGCAAGTGCCATGATAGCTCTAATCGAAGTATATCATGCCACTGGGGTAAATGTCTCTTCATAATCAATTCCCTCTTTCTGAGAGAAACCTCTGGCCACAAATCTTGCTTTATACTTCTCGATAGTTCCGTCAGCTACATGCTTTATTTTGAATATCCAT
This sequence comes from Pseudotsuga menziesii, assembly GCA_001517045.1. NCBI lineage: Eukaryota > Viridiplantae > Streptophyta > Pinopsida > Pinales > Pinaceae > Pseudotsuga > Pseudotsuga menziesii. Next base: position 103,411 of record LPNX010326740.1, read on the forward strand.
TTGGAGGATACTATACTTTTTCCTTTTGGTTTGGGAACTATATCCCACGCATCATTCTTCATTATTGACTGGTATTCTTTAGTCATTGCTTCTTTCCATTCTTTCTTCTGTACTGCTTCTTCGTAGTTTGTAGGTTCTCGATCTACAAGATCACACATCAAGGCTAAATAGTTTGAGAAAGTCTTAGGTTTCTTTCTTTCCCTTGTGGAGCCTTTAGGAGCCCCATATCTTTCTGCCTCTTGTATAATTTCTCTTGTCCAAGCAGGCTTTCTCTTTCTTGATATTTCCATCATAGGAGGTTCTTGAGGTTCTGCCATGTCATGTTCTTCAGGAGCTTCATCTTTAGGGAGACATGTAGTTTCTTCATTTTTGGGAGGTGTCTCTTCTTCATATACTTCTTCATGTTGGCACTTCCTGGATCTCTTGAGGGCTACCTCTTCATCGAATGTTACATCTCGACTGATTTCCATATGATGAAATCGAGGAATGTAAATTTTGAATGCTTTGGATACTTCACAATATCCAACAAATAGCCCCTTCTTTCCAGAAGGGTCTAACTTGGTTCTTTTCTCTTTTGGTATATGAATATATACTGGACAACCAAAAATCTTGAGGTGACTTACCTCAGGCTTCTTTCCTGTGAACATCTCTTCTGGAGTCTTGAACCTAAGAGCACTATGAGATATTCTATTATGTACATACACAGTAGTTCTTGATGCTTCTACCCATAGATGCATTGGAAGATCTTGATCATATATCATTGTCTTCACTGCCTCCATGATGGTTCTATTCTTTCTTTCTGCAACCCCATTCTACTGAGGATTGTAGGGAGTGGTTAGTTCCCTCTTGATTCCGGCATCTTTGCAAAAGGCCACCTCAAACTCTTTTGAGGTATACTCTCCTCCATTGTCTGAATGGAGTGTCTTTATTTTCTTTTCTGGAAGATTCTCTATCAAGCCTTTGAACTCCTTGAATTTATCAAACGCTTCACTCTTTGCTTTCAAGAAGTATATCCAAGTCTTTCTTGAAAAATCATCAATTAAAGTGATGTAGTATTCAAAGCCACTTAAGGATGTAGAAGACATTGGACCATGGACATCTGAATGAATCAATTCCAACGTACCTTTTGATTTAGTTTCACTTTTCAGAAATGGATTCTTGATGTTCTTTTCCTTCACACATCCTTTGCAAATTCCTTCATGCTTGATCTTCATGTATGGTAATCCATTCACTGCTTTTTTCACATGAGGTAGACCCTTGTAAGTAATGTGGGAAATCCTTCTATGCCATAGTTCACTAGGGTCAGTGGACTTATGCACAAGGCTTGTTTCTGAGTGCCCTTTGAGTTTATACAAGCCTCCTTCTTCTTCACCAATAATGATTGCATCTTCAATATTCTTTCCTTTGGGCCACATGAGTACTTGGCCATCTATGAAAGCAACTCCAAATCCTTTCTTATCTAAAGCTGAGATAGAAAGTAAATTCTTCTTTAGACCAAGTACATATAATACATCTTTCATCTTTAGAGGATTACCTGAATCAAGTTTGTATCTTGCTTCACCAACTCCTTTGATCGGATATTGATAGTCATCTCCTACGGATACTTTTGGAGGAGAACTCTTTTCTTCAATTTTGGACAGAGTTTTCTTTTGTACTCTCATGTGCTTTGAAGCACCACTATCAATAAGCCAAGTATCTTCTCCAGGAGTTATAGATCCAGAGAGTGTAGAGAATAGCACATACTCTTCTGCATCTTCTTCTCTTACTTGTTTTCTTCGAGGTCCTTCTTCTTCTTCTTCTTCATCTTCATCTTATGCTAGATGAGCATGATGTATTTTGTTGTTGTTGATCCTCTTTATATATTCTTTCAACTTCACAAGACAATTTCGAGCAATGTGTCCTATCTTGTTACAATGAAAACATTCAAAATCAGAATAGTCTCTAATGGGAGGTATTTCTCTTACCCTTTGAATTCTTCTGGGAGGTTGAGACTCATTGAAATTTATTCTCTTGAAATTAGATTGGCCTATTCTTCTTTTGGTGTGAGTGGCTAGGGCTTGATCATCTTCTTTTAGTAAGGCTTCTCTATTTGCCACTCTAGACTCCTCTTGAATGCAGTCTTCCCATACAACATCAAACTTCATGCTTTCTTTTTTGGCACACATCATCTGAATAAAGGACTCCCAGGGTATAGCGAGACCATTGAGAGTAGTCATAACCATTTCATCTTCATCAATATTATCTCCAATAGCTTCTAGTTGCTCTTTGATCTGAGAAACCCTTGTGAAGTAGTCTTGGATGGATTCTCCATGACTCATCTTGGTGCTCTTCAGTTGAGCTCTTAGATTCATCTTCCTGCTGATGTTTCTTCCCTCAAACATTCTGGAAAGGGCATCATACATTTATTTTGGAGTCTTCTTGGGTGACGCTAAAGGAATCAAGTGATCCTTGATGGAGTCAACAATAATCCTTTGTTCCCTAATCATATCCTTTATGTGCTTCTCCTTGGCTTCAGCTTCTTCAGGTTCTGACACTTCTTCTTTGACATAATTATCAAGATAATTCTCTTGGAGAATGAGACCAATCCTATATTTCCATGCTCGAAAATTCTCTTTGCCTTCTAGCTTGTCCTCAATGAGACCAATCATGTATTTCCATGATTGGAAATTCTTTATGCCTTCTAGCTTGTCCTCAAGCTTAGTGCTTGGGGCCATCTTGTCAGAAGATCACAAAAAAATGAAATTTTGTGGAATGCGAAACTAACCTTACTAGGATATGCGCTTGAATGAGGTGAGTTGACTAATGTGCTTGGATTCTGGAGATCTCAACTCTTCACCTTTCAAATCAGACTTGCAAGATTCAACTTCTGCAGTTTTTTGGTTTAGCAATTTTCTGGTGCAGCTGTCAAACTAGGGTTTGACTTTTCCGAAGACTCACACATCCAATCAAATTGATTCCAGGCTCAAAATATGTGCTATGGGAGGGCACAACTTTCTATGCAAGCAGTTTTCTGAGACTCAATTTTTTTCCTGAAAACCCTAATTTCTTCCAAGGAGAGAGAGAGAGCTATTTCACCTTGTGAAAGTTGTCCTGTTTAGGTTAGCTCTGATACCATGTTAAATTTTCATATGCCTAGCTAAAACATCAATATTTCATTTCATTTTCATAGCAAAAGCATATAAACAGGATCATTGAAAGAAACAGTATCACAAGAACAACACAGATTTATCCTGGGAAAACCCTAAAGGGAAAGACCCAGCAAAATATTCCTCAATATAGATGCCCCAAAAAGGTAAAAGGTAAAACCAACAAGGAGATCAAAAACCTAATCCTCCTCCTTCTCCAGCTACTTCTCTCCTTCACTAGTGCGCTACACAAGTGAGTGTGTGTGCTACAAATGAGGAGCGCTACACCTCTATTTATATTCATCTGTTCACTTTAATTAACTCATCCAACATGTAGGCTCGAGTTAAATCATGTAGGCTTGAGTTACACATGTAGGCTCAAGTAACCACACTGGGGTGCTAATGACCCACCTTTACAATTAGAGGGGACTACCTCATGACTCTTATTAGTTCTTCTGATTAGAAGCATCGAGGTACAAGGTAATACAAGTGGTTCTTTCAGTAGGACCATCGGGGACCACAAAAAGATACATATAGAATATTCTTCAAAGTTACAATATTTCAACAAAATGTTAGTGCAAGAATTGAATATTTGAAAATTTTTGTATTAAATTGTCTTTTCTATTGGAAAATGCTACCATAAGTAAAGGGTCAAATGTCTGCAACAAAAATCTCTTTATGGGTGTTGATTTTTGGAATGTTGAGTTCTGGACATTGTATATGGTGTCCTAAATGTTGGTAGACATTCTTTGAACGAATGGCTTGAACCTGCATGCCTGGTTTAAACTTTGCAACTCATAGATATTTCAGTCTTCAGATGATATAGGATTTGATGGCTATCCATATCATTTGGATGTTGCCTGGATTGTAGAGGAATTATTCTTTATTGCTATATTTTGATTCTTTTTTTTAATTACTTTATAATTTCCATTTTTAGTGTAGAATTTCCAAGAAGCACGTCAAGGTAAGAGGTTGAATTATTTATGATTGGGAATGTCATAGTGGGTGAAGGTCTGGATTGTGTATTAGATTAAGATATTGGTATGTTTATAATACTCTTCGAAGTGTTTTGGGCGTTTCCATCATGGAGCAAATGTGCTTGATATTTCATGGAAATAAATGATTTTTGTTAATCCAAAGTGGGTAGTGATAGTCCCTGCCGGTGTTGTTTGCTTTTTTACATGATATTTAAAGTATGTTTTACTAGTTTTCTGAACTTGCACATTCTCATTAGAAACTATATATTTAGTTTCTGAAAGTTTGAAACTTTGAACTGATGGGAGTTCACAATTAATAGATACTTGTATAAGGACAGAACTTGAAGAGTATTACAAAAAGAAATATTATTTTTGATGGAGACAACTTAGTTATGTTTGATGTATGATTACTGAAAAGGAAAAATCTCAGAATAATGGTGAGGTACCATTACTGGATTTTATACTTCAAGTAGGTTTAAGGTTATACTTCTGTATCATGGACATTTATTAATATTCATTGGTCAACATATGAGAGGTCACCACATGGTTACTTTAATTTAGCTATGTGAAAGTCCATTAGTTTCAAAAAATGGAAAATAGTACTGTAAAAATTACAAGTAGTAATCATTGAGAGTGCTAAGGAAACTCCATAAGAGCTAAAAAATAAATAGAAGACTGCAAGGAGAATGAAAAAACTCTTACTGTTGAATCCTAGAGAGCCTAAAATATAAAAAAGAGTGAGGGTTCAAGGGACTTCAAGGAAGAATCCCAATACCAACAACGTTGTCTATTGTCAACTCTTCTAATATCCAAGGCTATGCACAAGGGTGTTTTGAGGTTCTTTCTATCCATTGGTTGTGTGACTCGAAGCCTACACTACCTGACAGAACTAGTATTGGAGTTTTATTTATGATGCCTCCTATGATTAGAGATATCTAGATATCACAAGCTGATGGTGTTCATAAGATTTGGCCAAGGCATCCAACAATTTGCAAATCCTTAATAGAAGAAGCCAGGAAGACCACATAATCAACAAAAGAAAGCATTATGATAAAGACTTGGAATAGGGTGGGTTGGTAGGGGGGCCTTTTGGGCCTGACGTTAGACTTGAGCACTAAAGACATGATATTTATAGTTCTCATTAGAGGCTATTAGTGAAAATTTAGGCCTAATATAGACACACATAAGGAAATATGCACCCCCAAAGCCACAAACACCACTCGATATTTGTGTTTCATGTCTGAAGGTCAAGATTCAATGATACCCATTAACATAAGGGAAAGTTCTTTCTGTACTTTCATGTGTTTCAATGAGAAAAATAAGTTCTATTAACATTCAATTTACGTGTGACCTACAATTTATAGTAGTGAAGCCAAAGGGGAAAAATAATAATAAGAAATATCGTAGTGTTGTTGGTGATGGTATCACTGATTCCACTCAAGAACTTGTGTTTCTTAAAATTTCCCTTTTCTTGAAAAACAATGATATTTTAATTTTGATACTTTACAAATTCTATCTTTTACTATACTGCTACTGATACTCAACTTATATAACCATTACTACACTTCACTAACTATTACTAAATAGGGATAACTAGAGCTACACTTCCACTGAACTTATACTTTACTCCTCTATTACTCATTTAGGCTTAAACTTTAGTATAACTTTCCCAATTTATAATTTATTTTTTCCATTATATATTGCTTTATCTCTTACTAAACCTCTTAGAGAAGGAAACAACCAAAAAACCCTACCTCTCTTTCACAGCTTTACTAAAGGAACCACACTAGGCCCCCATCTCGTTCCTTAAATCCCAGTCCTCTTAGTAGAACTAATAGTGCTACTTATGCTAGATATTCTTAGACCTAGACACACTTTTTTACTTTCACTACTAGATCTCCCACTACTCCTTGATACACTGAAGGATCAACTAAAACTACTATATAAGGGACTTCCAACTCTATTATTGGTATCCCCTAAACTACATATGCTAGAGATAATAGTCTGGTAGAGAAGCTCGGTCCACTAACTAGCAATATTTACACTAAGATATATAATCTGTATCTTACACCTGGAACTGCCGTTGCTTCTATCGCTTTTTATGATAGAAAACTACTTACGGCTCTTACAACTATTTTTACTAGTGTTGCTACGAGTCTTGCTTAGCAGTATTGGCTCTCGAATAAGTTCTATTAACATCAATTCTGTTATGGATCTATTACGGATCTTAAGATAGATTTGAAAGGCTTGTTAGGTGACCTACAACTTATAGTAGTGAAGCCAAAGGGGAACAATAATAATAAGAAATATCGTAGGGGAACAATAATAATAAGAAATATCGTAGTGTTGTTGGTGATGGTATCACTGATTCCACTTTTCCACTCAAGAACTTATGTTTCTTAAAATTGCCCTTTTCTTGAAAAACAATGATATTTTACTTATGATACTTTACAAATTCTATATTTTACTATACTGCTATTGATACTCAACTTATATAACCATTACTACACTTCACTAACTATTACTAAATAGGGATAACTAGAACTACACTTCTACTGAACTTATACTTTACTCCTCTATTACTCACTAACTATTACTAAACAAGGATAACTAGAACTACACTTTCATTGAACTTATACTTTACTCCTCTATTATTCTATAAGTCCTTCATGGCTAGGGATTCTCTTTATGTAGCCTCTTCATGTCCCCAATTTCACCTTCATAGATCTCAACTATGACTCTATCATGACCTTCACTCTACAATCTCTACCCTCAAACACATGCGATCTGGCTTTCAAGATCCTCCACATGGGATCTCTACAATGGTGGGTTAATATTCCTTATTCAACAACTTGGCTATTCTTCCCTTAAATTGTAGGCAGTCTCCTTCAAACAATGGAAGCACAAATTGGTGGCTCAACAGCCCGATAGACTCCTCCAACAACTTGACTTCCTCACATAGAAACAATACTTGGTCATCCTGTCTGTAAACAATTTGTAGCTACAATAGCCTCTCTCCATGGCATCGTGGACATTGGTGCCAAATGGAATCTTTTGTGGTTACCCTTCATTCGTGCCTATTACTATTTCCATGACTACGCCATTGTGCTTGGGTGTTTTCTTTCTCAATAATGCCACATGTCCAATTCATGTTGCCTATGTCATTTTGGCCATTTTTTCTGAGTATTGCATCAAAGTCACTCCCACATAGTCTTCCAATAGTGACAAAATGCATCAAAGTCATCAACCACTGCAGCAAATCCAACACTATATGTGCCCAAGTAACCTTCAACCATCACAGGTAATCTCAATGTCTTTTTCATCTGTCATGTTTACAGTTTTCACAATATTTTATGTTCGAAATTATACAATGGAAATTTTATTGTGTTTTCTTTATGACAGTTTAAAAAACATTTTGTCACTATTGGAAGATTCCCTGGGCTTTCTTCTATTTCAATTTCTTTTTAGATATATCAGACCAACGTAGACATAGTAGCATAACACTTACTTAAACACAGACATAAATATGAACACTGACTCACTGAAATATATAGAGATTGGCCTATGTAAAAATCAACTGCTGAAATGTGTTAACTTCTTCATAATCTCAGCCATATTTGCACAGAGCTCATCTTCTTCATAATCTTCGGCCACAATTTCAACCAGAGATGATATTAACATTGATTCACAGAACTGAGGCTTGTATTTATTCATTGCTTGGCACATAATGAGGTTGTGACTTCTTTTAGCAGATGCTTTCTGTGAGTCCAAGAATGGCATCTTTTCTTATTTTTTAAAATAATGAGTGAAAATCTATGAAATGCAGGTAAATTCTATGCAATCCTGGTCATTCGGTTTCAAGAGTTTGGGATGGAGGTTACATCATTGGAAATTTTATCAGTTGCAGAATTAGACTTAGGATGTGATGGATTGTTGAGGATGAGAAGGACTCTAGAGACCATGTCATCTTTGGAGTACACAATTAACTTGTAAAATTTTAGGAACATGATCACCCTAGAGTGCTAAGACTATTATCTTTGAATCCCCTATGTAATATGCATATGACATCTCCATTTGTGATCTCCATTGGAATCTCAAGGTTCTTCGAAAATTCCATTGGTTCTATCATATTATTCATATTGTAGGTTGTAGCCTATATTCTATGCAAACTTGGAGACTACCTCCAATGATGGGTCACAGAACCCATGAACGGGACTAATAACAACAAGCCAAGCAACCCAATCAAACTGCATAGAATTCCACACCCTCCAAAGATGAAGACACAGACTCCAGGTCAGATGAGGAAATTTGGTCCCTTCAACGGCTCGTTGACAATCAGAACTCCTCATTTTTGGTTTTGTAAATTGTGGTTCTAAAACATTTTGCAAGAAAATCTAGCTTTGGTTTTTTCTCATAGAATCTTATCTATGAAAATTCCAATCTACAATCACCTTCTTTCTAACAACTACCAAAACCATGAAAAGTGGGTCAAGAACCCCCCAGATAATTTTATAAGATCACAGCACTTGGGCCAGAATGACTACAATGACTTATTGCTACCAAAATAAAGGACAAGCTATCTTATCCTACATCTGCGAAAATATGAAAATATATTTTTATATTTTGTATCCAAATTTGAAAAAAAATTGAGTTTTGTTTTATAAATGTCTTTTTTTAAACCAAAATCATAGAACTGAATTAGCTCCTTCCTTCCATCATGCACCTGTGAAATTTTTATTGCTTCATACTATGATTAATCTGGAAAAAAATTCAGTTTTTTGGGATAAACTTGGGAGGCTTTGGTAAGTTGTAACACCCCAATCTGCACAAATTTTTGTTTTTTGGAGAATACAATCTTCTGTTCCAGTTTTCAATGTCTCGACTCTTTTTGTGGGTCTTGTAAAAGATTTAATTTTGGGCAGAATGGTTAGGGGTCTCAACCCTATAGTCCTGCTCCTTTTTGGGTATTCATACTCTTGAAATTGGAAATGGAAATATGTCAATAGTTTTGGTATATTGAACATCTAAAGATAAATTTGACATAATATATCATTTAAATATACCTCCATTTCCCTATTTATATCTCAATAGAGTCCAATAGTCCTTCTCTCGGATCCAATTCTGCTAGAGTACTTGTTACTGATCAGATTGTCATCAATTCCTCTTAATATTCTTGGTATCCACAATTCCAGAGGATGACCTGGTAGTCTCACCCAAATGATCTAAATCTCGAGAGATTCTGATCAAGGGTTGAACAAGGATTCCACCGTTTTAAAATAAGAGAGAATAACTCTCAAAACTACATTAATTAGTTATCTTCTCTAAATTCTCCTCTGGGTGGAACACAAAGGCTATCCGTCCATAGATCAAACAATGAATACTAGAACTTAATATGGAATAGGGAGCCACACCTTCTGCAGTCATTATTCCAAAGCCTTATTTGAGCATTGTCTCCCTAGAAATTTCCCATCCAAAGGGGTGTTCTTCATATCTATAACCTGCTCCTTCAAAACATCTTCTGACTTCCCCAAGCACCAGTTTCTCCATTTGCATCTTTAATTTTCATATCTTTAATCCTATGTATAAACATTTTCTTTTTTTGTCACTCTAATGATAGGCTTCACTCCTCCCCCGAAGCTCCTCTGCACTTTGAAAAATTCCTACAAAACCAGTCTCTCGCTCAAGTATTGAAGACATATAGTCCAAGATTTTAAAACCTAAATATCTTCAGGCCTTGGCTTCCTTGGAGATTTTGCTAGAGCACCTTACATAATGAGCCTCTTCGACACCTTTCCTATCCACTAAAACCTTTATTTATGTATGCAAGTATATCAATTTCACCTCATGTTTGTGTTGCATGTTGAGTGCAAACCTTAACTCCACTTTTGTCCCATGCATTTCCTTGTTATAATCTCTAACACCTGTCAGAGACTCATATCCATTGTCCTTTTCTGATCCGTTTCCAAAACCATTTTTTTCAATGTTTTGAAAATAGGTTTAAATTTAGAATCTTTAGAAGAAGGAATATGAGCACTAGAGTTAGTGTTTATGGATTAACAAAATCCCTCTCCCTGTATTCCATTTACAATTGGGTCTTGAATAAAGATCAACTGTCCAGACCTTCCAGTTGTTGACCAGATCTTCCTATATACTCAAACCTCATCTACTCCTTTTCTTGCCTCATTGCTAATTGCATGGGAGCAAGAAATTTAAATGTTATTCTTGAGGCAAAGGGTCCATTTTTGTAGGGGGACTGCAAAGTTGTTCAAAAGATGCATTGCACCTCATGAACAGACATTCCTCAGATACTGATGTCTGGTTCACAATTCTTGAACCTGTTATAATATATGGTCCTTGATCGAACAAATTATTAATTATTTTGGGCCCATCATTTAAGATAACCTTTAATATTTGACCATTATCCTTGGACCACTTTCTTTAGTTGAAAACAAGGTTACTTCTTCATTCCCTTTCTATTTTCCAAATAACATTGTATTTTATGGGTGGAATAGCATCAGAAAGAAACTATAGAACTGTTGAGATGAGTTTTGGTATTCACAAGGCAAAAAACATATTTGTATTCATGTTTTGTTTCTCAGAAAAATTTACTTGGGATTCTGTGAGTTACCATTTTTGTTATGCATGCTTTAATGACATGTCTTATCAATTTTAAAGATTTTCATAATTCTTTGTTGCCCCCTTGAAGATTTCCCTGGTAGGTTGTTGTTGCATGGGTATTGTCATTTATATCCTTTATGTTTGAAAAAAATTTCTCAATTGATTTTGAAATATTTAATGGTTGCTAGATGATACATTTCAAGAAGCCAATAGCTTTGAAGTAAGAGAGCTGCCACAAGTGGAGTTGTCAACACTTCCTTTAATTTTGAAGGTATTTTTTCTCATTATGACATTTACCGAAAATTTTATTTAGTGAAGTGAGATGAAATGAAATATTTCTTACTATCCACTAATATCCATGAATAGTTACACTCCAGTATTAAATACATAGTCCTCTTTGTACATGAATGAAATGATGTGTATGTATAGCGGAAGGATGAAATTTGTTCTAAAATTTTACTGGTTGCTTTATTAGAGTTTTTGTTTTTGTTGTATTGGAATGTAAACATGAAACAAGTATAGATAATAGATAGAAGAATGTATGCTTTTGATCAATGTCTTGATTGTCCTATATGGGTAACTATAAAGAATGATAAAGTATGTAGCAATGATCTTAAACAGTGTTTCATAGTAACTTGAGCCGTTAAGCGGTGACTGCTAACCTGAAAATCCCACCCAATTAATCTTAAGCAGCTCAGATTGCTGCTTACTATTCAATTGCTTTCCTTATTTACATATTTCAGATCATGAATAATGATTTATGAAGAGATGATATATAACATCTTGTATCAAATATATTGTTGCTCGAGAATCCACTCCTGTGTTTGATTGAGAACATTTCAGTATTCCATATTGGCACATATTTATTACACCCATTTAATTCAGTGTTATATTTTGAATTTATTAATTTTTAGTCACTTTCTGATAAAAGTAAATGTTGTCATACAGAATTCTGTTCAAGACAACCTTGTAAATATGTAAAGTACGTTGAATTCTGTTCAAGACAATATCCAATTGGAACACATGTCTGTGATATATGATATCCAATTGGAACACAGATGAGATAATATGTGACTCTCTATAAAAGGGGATAGAAAGATAGCTAAAGACCTCAATTAATACCAATAGATGCTCCAAGAAATGACCATATGGTTTAGATGTTATTCTTGCACTCAAAAGGAACATTTCTGACATATCTCTTGAGATGCTTTAGCATAATTTATGACAACATTACTTCTATTTTCTATTAGCTGGCATTGACTACATCAACTTCCATAGCTTCATTGTAGAAAATTTTCCTTGTTGTCATTTTCATCCCTTGGTTGTGCAAACTATACAATGGCTGACCATCCTTCATGGTATATGTTTGTCATGGATGTTCACATAGATCCAAATCACATAGATTCCACAGCATTCAGTGGATATTCACATAGATCCAAATCACATAGATTCCAAATCCCATAGACCAATGATCTACAAGGAAGCCACAGATCCCATCTTAGGAAAAACTGATCAAGTTCACCCTTTGATGAAAGAGGGGTAACATCTTACAAGAACTCATTTTTGAATAGTCAACTGAATTTTCTATGTTCTAGCTACTTACTGAACTGTGAATAAGGTTTTCCTAGCTGTTTCTTATGTGTTTTCTCATCTCTGTGTTTCTTTTAAAATTTTCAACTAATAATTTGCCTTCACAGGAGTGCTTAACGATTACTTAAATGGAATTTGTTTTTGGGTAAGATGACTGTTTTGTTTCTTTCAATTTAGTGTGGAGGAACATTGACAGATTTCTTAGAATAAATGTTTTGTGAACCAGATATTGGAAAATTGAACAACAACTTGCACACCATACCATCAATGGTTGTAATTTGAGGCCTGGAGATTTGCTAGGATCTGGAACCATAAGTGGGCCTATAAGTCATGACTTTGATTTCTGGTTGCTTTCTAGTTTCAAATATATGGTCAAAATATGAGATTGGTTGACTTTGAATTTTTGGACCATGTAGATAAAGTTCTTAATTACCTTCAGAATAATGCACATTGAATCAGATTTAGGGCTTGATTATGATTTCATTTTGTAGCGAAGCATCTTTCATTGAGTAGTTCTTGGATGACGCGTGAACCTGAAATTTTTGGTTCCCTATTAGAGCTATACTGGGATGGGAAGAATCCCCTGAAACTTGGAAATAATAAATTTCAAACATTTGTGGAATATGATGATGAGGTCACTTTAACAACATTCTGTTAGGTTAGGACATCTACTTTATTAATAAAGTATTTTGCTTCTGACATATGTTGATTCTCTATTAACCTATTATATGTGAGTGGAAAAGTAATTTTTTTGTTGAATAGCAGTGTCTTTATGTTATAGGAGAGTTGTACATTGTGTGCCAATTCAATATTTTTCTTTTGCATCTTTTTCCTTTATATTTGTATTATTGGCAGTGATGAAACCACCAATTCCATATTTCAATGGTTTGTATTTGAATTTTTCACCATATTCATATGTCCTTAGAAAATGGTACCAAATTTTAACTTACACAAGGCTTTTGTAAACATTAAGAAATTTAAAATATTGAATATATTGTATGAACACCTTATTTAACCCTAGCTATATTGAACTACTGATGAATGAAAACAATGTGTACTATTAGATATATCAAATCCACACTTTACTCCTAATGTGTTAATGTGTGAGCATTCTCTATTTGTTGAAGTGCCACTTCTGTACAAATCAATAACATCCTGGTGTTAGTTTTTACCAGATCTGATTTACAGTCCCAAATATATATTGGTTATGTTTATTGTCTTATATTAATTGGGAACGTGAGGGAGAACAGATAGATCATATATATCCCCTCTGAATTTGTTCGATATTGTTCTGATCAATCTCTGCAGTTTTAAATATCTAATAATTTGCCACTAACGACAGAAGTGGTCTCTTGCATGTTATATAGTGTAAAGAGAATTGAGTTTGTTGGAATTTATAGTGGGTTCATTTTATTTACTGGTCCCGTAGTGAAGCTGTCCAAAGGACAACTATTCATCTCACCTAATATGGCCTATCCTTGTCAGGTAGCACAAATAAGGGAATTATTCAATTATGTAATGTTGAAAAAGGTTTGAATGAGTGTCAAGGATTCCATGAGTTCAGGGGTGTGCTCTGTGGATAGGTCAATTCAGTTGTAACAATAATGGCTCAGTTGGAGCAGAGCATAGAGGAACAGCTGACCAATGAGGAAGTTGTGCACATGAAACTTGATAGAGAAATTTGTGGCAGTAGAAGATAAGCTTCCAGGAATAGTTGAGAACCTAATAATGGTGGAGAACCAGCTACAAGAGGTGGATTTGCAATTGGTGCAGAAGATAGGTGCCCAAGTGAGCCAAGGACATTATCTACCTAGATAGGACACAAGTTTACCAACTAACGAATCCTCAAATAGTGAGTTCTTGCACATATGAGAGTGACTCAGATCCTACTAATTTTGTTTGAAATCAATAATTAGTTTCCATAGTGGTTTTTTAGTATATTTAGTATTCAAACGATATTAGCAAAGCACATATCGAAAAGTCATTGTGCAAAACTAAAATTATAGAAACCATGGACTCTCTTCTTTTTATGAAATCATCTGATCTTACAGGTTAAGTTGGGATTGTTGTATGAATTTAATGTAATTAGAAAAAATTATGTTTTTGTTATTAAAAAGAAATCTTGTCATCATAGTGATCATGCAAATCATCAGATGTTAGAAGTCAACCTTGAGATAAATAAGCATATTGCCACAAGCAATACTGAATTTGCAAGTTCATATGTTATGAACCAAGGTAGATAGGTTAAATTACAATGTTAAGCCCAAAGCTTGGATTGGGAAGTTGAACTGTATCTTTTAAATACTAAACACAATGTGGAATTATCAAAAAAATTAGTTTTCCAAATTACACAGAGAAAGACCAGCATTTGATTGGTGGAAGATGGTTGAACGTGAGATGGAGGAGAATAAGGTTGGTGACTACCCATGCATAAACACATGGGAAGAGTTTGTAGGAAGGATTTTTCAAACATGAAGCAGTAGGGCATAGTGGCATATTATTCCAGAGCTAAGTTGCCAGAAAACTTAGGTTCCAGGACGCAGATAAGGATAGGGACAAGGACAAGAACGCCACTTTTTGCAACAGGGGACCTAGGTATGTAGAGGGTACTTTAGAAATATATATATATATATATATATATATATATATATATATATTCCAAGGAGAAAAATCATAATTTTATATCATCCGTAGAGAAACAAAATTACATTTTGTAGATATGCCATGCATATTTGTAACCAATGTTCAGGACTCATCCATGATAAAAATCACAAGAGCGCAATCTGATCCATCCATCAGATTTCCAATACCAATAGTCCAAAAAAAATATCAAGAAGTAAACAGGCCCTGCCCGTTTCATGCATGCAGCATTTAACATTCTGACCATAACGTTGACATATAATAGCTAATATATAAATGGCTAACTATCATATTCATAGAAAAAAACTGAAATAAAACCATCACCAAAAAATAGAAACCAAAGCCCAATAAAGTCTCGGCCCATTTTCATTCCAAAAACAGGTTCTCATGCAACCACCACTTCAAAAAAAGGACGATGATAATATTCAAAAGCATCATCTCCTAATCATTCCTTAACCTTCCACACGCCTGGATCCAGCAGGAGCCCCTCCTTCGAGGCTGATTCCGCTTGGCTGTTGTTCTCCCTATAAACATGAGTGTATGTAATCAGTTCAAATGATTCCATAACATCCCAGATAGATTGTAATATGTTTCATAATAGAAGGTCTCTATAGGTTTGTATCCTTTTTACCCAATTGATCACATTCAAAGAATCACCAAAAACCTCAATGGTTCTACACTCCTTCTCTACTACAAAAATGAGAAGTAATTTCAAACTTAATAGTTCGGATCGATTGTTACTACCCTCCCCTAACCTGGTAATCAATTCAAAGTACTGATTCTCAACCAAGTTAAGGATAGCACCTCCTCCACATAGATTATTATGTGTAGCACCATCAAAAAAACCCCAAGGATATGTCCTATCAATCTCAAGTGCCAGGATTTCCCTTTGATTTTTAACCCTCAAGTGTTTTGGAAGAGCTAGTGCAGTCCCACACACCATCCCAGCCGTAATTTCCGGAGTACATTCTTTCCCATTGAAAACAAGATTATTCCTGGCCAACCAAATGCCCCAAGTCACTAGTAGTGGAAGCACAATCATAACATCCGATGATTCATGTCTTTGCCATATCTCCCATGCATGAATGATATATTCCCCTTCCCATCTACATGCAGGATCCAATCCCAACAAGATACAGCATTCCGCCCACACCCCCACATAGTATGGGCATGAAAGAAACAAATGAACAGTCGATTCCCCCACGTTCTGACACAAAGCACACCATCCCAGACCATTGAATCCCCTAAAAAGAAGATTATCCCAGCAAGGAACTTTATTTTCTAAAACACACCTATTGAGGCCTGTAAATTCGCAGGCGGCAACAGTAAGGGATTCTCCCCAATCAGCGTTCCCAACTAGCCCACTGACTGTTTGGTATAGGGAATCCGTCCGGTTTACGGTCCGGCTACCGTAGGTCAAAGTAAAACACAGGCTTTACCGGTTGCGGCCCGGCCCACTGAGTTTTTTGTATTTTGACTTAAATGAATGATATGCACATGCCTAATTAAATGCAGGCTGGTCTAAATGCAGGGAGCGGTCACAAAGTGATGCGCAGGTTCTTACCTCTCGTCTTATGCTCACAAGCAACCAAACCAGATACGAACAGAAATAACTAACCGCCTAAACTATCCCTAGGGAGCGAGGTTATCATCTTGACTGAGCAATATATTATCACACACAGTAAGAAAAATCACAGATAGCTGATACTTCTCTCACAACACATGAAAACTTACAGATATTTAAATAACCAAATAGCCGATCATTCTATAACAACATTTATTGCTCTTAGCGAAAATGCATCCCAGAAAATACTGAAGAATAGTTAACAAGAACTTAGGTTCAAAACATCAAATATCCTTACAGCAAATGAAATACAGCTGAAAACGAAATAGTTCATCTTCAACATTATTCATCGAATTGGATTGGTACATTCCACTTCTTTACTCTTTCCAGCAGACAAAATTGCAGTTACTTAGCAAGACGAAATGGTTCCTCTTACAAGCCAACAATTACAAAATTTTCTAAGGGAAAAAGCCCTTTTCTAGTCTTCATTCCCACTATTTAAACTACAACTCTGTCCTCTCGGTTCCCCTCAGCGCATGACCTTTCAGCGCCCTTGACGATTCAACTTCTTCTCTGGTCGTTTCCTTTCCCACAATCATTTCCATAGGCGTTTTATCTCCTGACAGTAACTGCTGAAAACGCCTCATCGGCGCCTCTGTCATCCGCTTGGGTTGTCCTTTTCCTCGCTGTAGGCCGCTCTAGCGATCCATGTGATTCTCCCTACATACAATTTAAGCGCATTATCCACTAACTTGAGACATTGGGCATCGAAAGCTTTTAACTATGGTGAAAAAAATCCACAAAAGCTGGCCTGGTTCATCCGGGAGAAAACTTCATGGTAAAATGAATCGGCGGTCGGGCAGTACTTGGATCGGATGAGACAAGGTTTCTATACCGGGTGGGAGAAGGTTCCAGGAGCCGCAACGGCGGAGGAGCGCCAGAAGAGGGGGAGTGAAAACGTAGGCGCCATAGGAAATCGGGCAGCGGAGGGAAGTGGGTCGGAAGCTGAACAGCTCTGCCACCCGCAACAGCAGACGGAATGCAGATTGGAGACAGGTGACGGGAGCGGTAGGTCGGATGTCGGACGACAAATGAATCGGAGGCCGACTTCCCCCTTCAGGCCGCAACGGCGGGTGAGCCGGAACTCTGGAGCACGCGATTTACAGCCACGAATCGGGTGTCGGGCGACACTTCAATCGGGCGGAGACTTTGGTCTAGGAGCCACAACGGCGGGTGAGACAGAATTCAACTTCTTCTAAAAGAGGCCCGATCCAAAGAGAAAACGAACAGCG
>LPNX010326740.1:123031-139568 GCA_001517045.1 Pseudotsuga menziesii
CATGAGTTGGTAGGAAGCTGACTTTAGGCGCATGGCTCTGTTTGGAACTCCAATGTTCAGGCAATACCCCTGACTGCAGGTAATGTACGAGGTCTCTATACCAAGATTCAGGAGCTGTGAATAAAGGAAAAACATCCATTACATGCAATTCAGCTTCGTCATCCCAGGCATGTTCTTCACTATTACTACTTCCAGTCATTAGTCTGCATAGCCCCTGACCCTTCACTATATTGGCTGGTTTGAATTCCAAATCATATTCTTGGAGGGCTGTTACCCAGTTGCCTCTTCTTTCTCCCAATTCCTTCTGAATGAGAAGGGATCTCACGGCTGGGTAAGGGACTATTACCTTGGTTCGATTCTTTAGTATATAAGGTCTGAATTGCTTGATAGCTTTAAATACTTCGTATTCCTGTTTGTCAATGGTTGGGTAGTTTAATTCAGCCCCTTGTAGCCCGGTGCTCATAAAAGAGATTGGAAATTCGTCACCTCCCTCTTCCTTCTGCGTGAGTACAACTGCTAGTGAATCATCGGACGCGAATGTATACATAATAAAATCCTTGTCGAAGTCTGGACTTTTAAGAGAGGGCGCATGTGCAATAGCGGTCTTGATTTTACTGAAAGCATTCTTTTCAGTCGCAGTCCACTTGAACTGTGCGTTTTGCTTGACCATCTGCTGCAATGGTTTAACAGTCTGGGCAAAATCAGGCACGAATCTTCTTACGAAGTTTATTGTTCCCATGAAAGATTGCATTCCCTTCTTATTATGAGGCATGGGAATTTGTTCAATGGCATTAATCCTTTCTGGGTCTATAGAGATACCATCCTTTGAAACTATATGCCCTAGTAACTTGCCTTCTGTGACAGCTAACACGCATTTTTTTGGATTTAGGGAAATGCCATATTTCCAACAACGCTCAAAAATTTGCTTTAGATGGAACGCGTGCTCCCCTCGTTTCTTCGAAAATATTGTGATATCATCAAGATAGACCACCACACTTCGTCCAATCAGTCCATGAAAAGCTATGTCCATAGCTCTCTGAAATGTTGCGCCCGCATTAATCAGTCCAAAAGGCATTCTTCTATATGCGAACGTTCCCCATTTAGTTCTGAATGTCATCTTCAATCTATATTCCTCGGCTACCAACACTTGATTGTAGCCAGAGAAACCATCCAACAATGAAAACATTTCAGAGCCGGAAACCATTTGCAGCAATTGCTCCATGGGAGGTACCGGGTAGTTATCTTTGTCTGAGGCGCGATTTAGATTTCTGAAGTCTACGCACAGCCTGATCTCTCCCGATTTTTTCCTAACGGGCACCAGGTTTGATACCCATTCAGAATGCCTGACTTTAAATATAATCCTAGCATCCAGCAATTTCTTCACCTCGCTTTGAATTAGCGGCTCCAGCTTTGGGTGCATTTTCCTCAACGGCTGTTGATATGGCTTGACGCCTGCTTTAATAGGAATGATGTGCTTGATGATATTAGTGTCATAGGTTTTTAAATCTGCATACGTCCATGCAAAGACATCTTTGTACTGTTTAAACAAACTGAGGAACTTGTCTCTTTCTGCTGGTGAACAGCACTTGCCAAGGTTCACGAACTTGGGCTCCGTTTCAGTCCCTAAGTTTATTAACTCGAACTGTAAAGTTGAGCTGTGTGTCTTCACGTTAGCTGGTCTCCTAAATTTCTCATTCAAGTCAAACATTTTCTCCAGCGTCCTGACACCTTTGGGAATGAAATTATTATATTTCATTTCAGCCTGATGTTCCTCATCATCTATGATAGCTCCTTTAAAAGTCTCATCATTTGTCAAGCATTCGATTATCTGCTGATCATCGTCAAATACTCCCAGGTTAGTGATCATGTCCGGCATGGAGGGCCTGAAAAATAATTCAATAGAGCACTTATTTTTAGTGGGAACCAGCCTGGCAGCTGATGTGGCTAAAAGATCAGCAGCTGCATTTTTTATTCTTGGAATTGAAACAATATTAAACGCATGAAAACATTTAAGCAATTCCCATACCTCATTTTGGTAAGCTTTCAAATGAGGGGAAACACAGTGTATTTGATTTTTTATTTGTTTCACAACTATTTCTGAGTCCCCAAAAACTTTTAAATTACTAACCTTCAGCTCAATTGCTTTTTTGATTCCCTGCAACAGTGCTTCATACTCAGCTGTATTGTTATTACATTCAAACTCTAATCTACAGGACAGGAAGTATTTATTTTTTTGTGGATCAATAAGGACGCAGCCGGCCCCTGATCCTTCTAATGTTTTTGAGCCGTCAAAATATAAAGTCCAACAACCATTGTCTAATGAAAATGAATCTACTCCTACAGCTAAATCTACTATTTTACAGTCAAGCTCATCAGCCTGAGAAAAACAAAGGAGATCAGGCTGGGTGTTAGGTGTGCTGCTGGCCTCTTCTGCTTGATAATTCCCTGGTTCAAGTTCAAGAAAGTAGTTTCCCAATACAGATTCAACTGGTACATTCTTCCCATCCAATTGAGTGACATTTTACTTCATATGAGGCTCTCTCAAAACCTTGATCTGATTAGGACTCCCTTTGTATGGCAACCAAAGATGTGACCAATCTGTGGCGAAATACCCATTTAATTTGTTGACCAATCTCTGCTCAAGACCAAGCCGTACGCATCTGGTATGTCAGCCACTACAATGTTGATGACTTGGCACACTCTATCATCGGATGCCAAGTGGATTAGCACGTCTTCCATCTCGCCAACTACCTTGACGTCGGTCCTATCCAACTGCACCACTTTCCATGTGGTTGGCTTAGGCTGCCCATTTATTTTCTTACAGACCGATATGGGCATGACATTGATTGATGCTCCTGAGTCTGCTAAACAATTGTGCACATTATGATTGAAAATTTCAAACGTCAAAAGGAAAGGTGGATGTTTGGTTTTAGACTTACCTCCACTACTAGCTTCCCCAATTTCTTCTTCTGGCTGCGGCTGATTGTCAGTGGGCAGCTTTTCTTCTTTTGTTTCTAATGCTTTCAACAATCTTTCTTTCTGCTGAGGTATTTTGCACATTTCAAACAGCGGGACGTTTTCCTTTATCTTCTTTAAATCTTCAACAATGTCATATTCGATTAGTTGTCTAGTGGACTGAGGTTTATTTGCGCTTACATTTTCTTCGCTTGGCTTAGGCGGTGTTCTAAATTGCCTCGGATCCTGGCTGGTAATGGTAAATTCTGGAATCTGATCAGCCACGGATTTGTATTGAAATTTCTTTTTTATATTTCTTTGCAGCCTTCGAATATTTGGGAGCAGAAAACTGTCATCACTAACTTCCCCTTTGCTCCTAGTTGTGACGTTAGCCTGTCTGATATCTCTGCGTCCCTGAGTTTTTTCTACTTCCGCGTCTAGTACTGAAACAGAGCTCCACAAGGCCATAGTCTCCTCTTCCTGTTCTTTCGTGGGAGTGGATGCAACATTTTCTTTCCTTTCATCATCATCTTCCTCTGTCAACCTCAAATCCAACATCTGGTTCATGACTAACGTCATAGAATTTATCCATTGTGGACAGTTCTTTTCGGAATGAGGCTGTTGATGAAAAGTACAGAAATTGTCCATCCCTATTTCTGTCAGGTTCATGGATGCAGTTTTATGAGGGGGAGGAGGGGTCTGGTTGTTATCCTCCCTTTTCTTATAATATGGCCTGAAAAACTTTTGTGCTTCCTTTTCCTTCTCCAAGTCTATGACCTTATTGGACAGCTTTTGCATCATTTTAGCCATACTTTCATAGTCTGGCATCTTTTCTTCTTTCAGCTTGGTGAACAGTAAGGTTTTTCTTCGCGTACTTCTCTCTCCTGAGTGCTCCGGATAGTCCTCCACACTTTCTCTCTCTGCTTCCACCACTTCTGCCTCTTCATAGGTCTCTGTCAATGTAGGCTTAGCTCTGCCTTTTGCAAACATGGCTAAATCAGGACCCAAAGCTGAAGTGTAGTATTCGATCAGCACTTTGTCTGAAGGCTTATCTGTTTCAGAGAAATTTATTAGATATGCTGCAAACCTTTGTGTGAAGCTGTGCACCTTTTCTTTTTTCTCTTTCTTCAAGGCACACAGTCCTTTCATGAGAGCAGCATGGGTCTTTTGGACAGCATACTTACTTCTAAACATTCTCTCGAAAGTATCCCAATCTGGGATAGAATTAGCGGGCAATCCAAAATACCACGAAGCCGCGGCTCCCTTGAGGGTGTGTGGGAAAAGTCTACAAACCACATCTTCATGCTCCCCTGCCCTTAATCCTTCTATAGCCAAATAAAAACTCTGCAAGTGGTCATCTACCAATATCTTCTCATTGGGATCAAACTTAGGCAATAACTTTTCGAAGGCTTGAGGTAGGTCATGCAAAGGTGGGGTCAGATTCAGAGGTGATCGGGCTTTCCATGCAGGTGGTGGGTTTGGAGGATTAGGTGGCAGGTTTGCGTTAGCTACCGCCATTAGTCGAGGTGGAGAATGCGGAGGTGAAACAATAGGTGTGGGAGGATGTGAACCAGCAGGGGTATGAACAGGAGAACTGTAAGGAGTGTCTGGGCCTACTTGGTTCAAAGGCAATTCAATCTCTTGTAAGGAAGTCTCCACAAGCTCTTGCCAGTCTCCGACCAACACCGAATCTTCTATTATAGGACAGTCTTTCTTCTTGTACTCTCTTTTAGGCAACTCGGGGATAATAGGCAATCCTCCGATCTTCTTTCCATAAGCACGGGTATGTCTTCTCAGATCATTTACAATTTCGTTGCGAACAGGATATAGATGTTCTTTATTTTCTTCTTCTGGAATTGGATTTCGTGGTCCACTACTTTCAGAACTGTAACCAGCGGAATAATCTCTGTAAAATGGGCTTCCTCGGCCAGCCATGCACTGGCGGCCCTCCTTCTAGCACCAAAACTGTTGAGGCCTATAAATTCACAGGCGGCAACCGTAATGGATTCTCCCCAATCAGCGTTCCCAACTAGCCCGCTGACTGTTTGGTATAGGGAATTCGTCCGGTTTACGGTCCGGCTACCGTAGGTCAAAGTAAAACACAGGCTTTACCGGTTGCGGCCCGGCCCACCGAGTTTTTTGTATTTTGACTTAAATGAATGATATGCACATGCCTAATTAAATGCAGGCTGGTCTAAATGCAGGGAATGGTCACAAAGTGATGCGCAGGTTCTTACCTCTTGTCTTATGCTCACAAGCAACCAAACCAGATACGAACAAAAATAACTAACCGCCTAAACTATCCCTAGGGAGCGAGGTTATCATCTTGACTGAGCAATATATTATCACACACAGTAAGAAAAATCACAGATAGCTGATACTTCTCTCACAGCACATGAAAACTTACAGATATTTAAATAACCAGATAGCCGATCATTCTATAACAACATTTATTGCTCTTAGCGAAAATGCATCCCAGAAAATACTGAAGAATAGTTAACAAGAACTTAGGTTCAAAATATCAAATATCCTTACAGCAAATGAAATACAGCTGAAAATGAAATAGTTCATCTTCAACATTATTCATCGAATTGCATTGGTACATTCCACTTCTTTACTCTTTCCAGCAGACAAAATTGCAGTTACTTAGCAAGACGAAATGGTTCCTCTTACAAGCCAACAATTACAAAATTTTCTAAGGGAAAAAGCCCTTTTCCAGTCTTCATCCCCACTATTTAATCCACAACTCTGTCCTCTCGGTTCGCCTCAGCGCGTGACCTTTCAGCGCCCTTAACGATTCAACTTCTTCTCTGGTCGTTTCCTTTCCCACAATCATTTCCATAGGCGTTTTATCTCCTGACAGTAACTGCTGAAAACGCCTCATCGGCGCCTCTGTCATCCGCTTGGGTTGTCCTTTTCCTCGCCGTAGGCCGCTCTAGCGATCCATGTGATTCTCCCTGCATACAATTTAAGCGCATTATCCACTAACTTGAGACATTGGGCATCGAAAGCTTTTAACTATGGTGAAAAAAATCCACAAAAGCTGGCCTGGTTCATCCAGGAGAAAACTTCATGGTAAAATGAATCGGCGGTCGGGCAGTACTTGGATCGGATGAGACAATGTTTCTGTACCAGGTGGGAGAAGGCTCCAGGAGCCGCAACGGCGGAGGAACGCCAGAAGAGGGGGAGTGAAAACGTAGGCGCCATTGGAAATCGGGCGGTGGAGGGAAGTGGGTCGAAAGCTGAACAGCTCTGCCACCCGCAACAGCGGACGGAATGCAGATCGGAGACAGGCGACGAGAGCGGTAGGTCGGACGTCGGATGACAAACGAATCGGAGGCCGACTTCCTCCTTCCGGCTGCAACGGCGGGTGAGCCGAAACTCTGGAGCACGCGATTTACAGCCACGAATCGGGCATCGAGAGACACTTCAATCGGGCGGAGACTTTGGTCTAGGAGCTGCAACGGCGGGTGAGACAGAATTCAACTTCTTCTAAAAGAGGCCCGATCCAAAGAGAAAACGAACAGCGCTGAGGCCCAATTGCGGCCAAAACATCAATTTTCTTCGCTAAGGCAAACTTTCACACTCTATGGGCATTAAAAAACGGATCGCGCGACTCGAGCTGACTGAAAGAAACAAGCACAAAGGTAGGCAATCAACCTCAAACGCAAAGATATGCTCAAAGGCGCCAAGCTTTTAACAATTTATCTAAGTAAACAATGAAGAGGAGGGGTCCCAGATTTTAAGTGAAAACTAAAATCGGGGAGACGGTTGCAGCAGCAACAACACCACCATAATAAGCATGTTTTATAGGGGCAATGGAGTTTCCAAATCTTCTTCCACCACCACTCAGTCCTCTGTTCAATATTCTGTGCACTGAGATTTTTATACCCATACTTGGGTGTATACTTCCCACAAGATGCCCCAAGATATAGATTCAATTCAACCTCTTCCCTATTTGATATTTCATAGTATGTGTCTAGTCGCCAAGTCTGAGACCATCGATTCTCCTGAACAGGAGAAGCAAGTTGATATAGAAAGTGTACGCTATTCTATCGTAGATAATTCTCCAATCGCTCAGTCATTCTGAACCTACCATTGCATCCTATCCAAGGATCAATGCCCACCCACACTCTCCTTCCATTACCCACCTTCCATACCAGGTTATCCTCAATAACAGCAAAATATTTATTCACTGCATTCCAGATGATCAAGCCACCCTTATGACCCTTTTGTGAATTCCTGATCCAGTCAACCACAAAGTCCGGGGTGATATATTTTTTGATCATTAACCTGGTCCACAGGTTTTTCGAATGAATCAAACACCAACCCCATTTCACTACTAGTGCTTTCGCAAAAAGGAAGATGTTTTTAAGACCCCAACCCCCCAAGGATTTTGGCCTAGCAATCTTCTCCCAGCTAACCCAAGGAGAAACCGAGGCTTCCTTTGACCCACTCCACAGAAAATGTAGACAGATTCGACGCACTTTTTCCATTATACCCATGGGGATCCATGAAAGAGACATCCAATAAACAGGAATATCTTCTAGAACCGATTGAACCAAAATGAGGCGCCCCGCCCGAGAAATCCAGCGATGACTCCAAGCATGCAATCGCTTCTCCAATTTTTCGATCAGCCACAACCAGTCCTTCTTCAAAAAGTTGTTGGGCTTCAATAAAAATCCTAGATATTTTAGACCCTCATCCAACGATGCATGAATAAAAGGAAAAAGTATTGAAGCATGTCTTACTTCCTCATTATCCATACAATGAGTCATCGGTGTAGATTTCCCATCATTTATTTCCATGCTCATCGTGGAAGAAAAAATTCCTAGTATATCTGAAATAGTGTTCACATCATGCACCCTACCAGAGAAGAAAATTAGCACATCATCCACAAACAAAATATGAGTGATCTGCAAATGTTGTACTACAGCAATATCGATCAAACCCCCCTCACTATGTGATTTCTTCAATAGTCGGCTCAAACCTTCAGCAACTAACAGGAAAAGTAAAGGAGACAATAGGAAGCCCTGCCTCGAGCCATTGTCCACATGAAAAAAGGGGGAAGCAACCCCATTGATCAAAACAGGGAAAGAAATAGTAGTAATACAACTCATGATCCACCTAACAAAAGCAATCCCAAAGCCAAGATGAATTAGTAACATATGAATATATAACTATCTTACCTTATCATATGCTTTGGAGAGGTCAATATTCAATATTTCCCCCTTAAGGTTGCGAGTCTTCATACTATGGAGGCCTTCCTGTGCCACCCCAATAGCCTCATGAATCTATCTACCTTTCAAAAACCTGAATTGTTCTCCAAGGATATGTTTAGACAATACATCCTTCAACCTTCAGGAAATAACCTTTGAAATCACCTTGTATATACAATTACAAAGTGAAATAGGTCTAAAATCATGAAGAGTATTTGGGTTGTCCACCTTGGGGTTTAGGGCTATGAAGGTCGAATTGAAGCAGCCCGAAATCCTGCTAGAAAGATGTGTATCTTCAACCACCTTGAGAATATCAGCCCCCAAGAGTTCATAGAGATCAGTGAAGAATTCAATGGTCCATCCATCGGGTCCTGGACTTTTATCCTTCTAAAAACTCTGAAGAGCCACTTCAATTCATCTTCAGAGACTTCTTCCATTAAAGATAGGTTTTCCTCCTCCCCAAAAAAGCATGGAAAGACTTGTGCAATGCGCATGATCTCCATAATGTGTGCCCCAGCCAAAGCCTTGAATAAATTCTGAAAGTGTTCAACCCCAGTCCCTACCAATTCCTCAAAATATTCTCGTCTTCTACCCCTGTCATCATCCAGGAACCAAATAGTATTCAAGGCCTTCCTTCCCTTAGCATATGCATGAAAAAAAATTGTGTTCTCATCCCCACATTCCAGCCAAAGAGCCCTGCTCTTTAATCGCCAGCTCTCCTCTTTCTCCAATAGGATAGTGTTCCTTCATCCCTACAAGCCTACCAAATTATCCTTAGATTCCTTATTCAACATAACCCCACCCTTCAAGTCCATGATGGAAGCTATTTCCTTCTCAATCTGCCTCATCTCATGATCATCTCTTCTTTGATTTTCCATAGCCTAATTTTTAATGAGCCTCTTCATCCGAGCAAAATTTTCCACAAACTAAAAGGCCATAGATAGTCGATTATCCAGATTAAAAGGGACCCAATTTGAAAGGATCAGCAGTCGAAAAGATTCATCCTTCAACCAAGTCTTGTTAAATTTTAGGGGACTAGGTGGTTTTACAGGACCATTCCTGTATTCCAAAAATATGGGCAGATGATCAGATCGACCCCCACATCCCACCCACTGCTTCAAATAATGCTGACGATCCATCATATTCTCAGTAATCAGAAACCGATCAATTTTTTTAGCCACATGACCATCCCCACACCTATTGTAATGCCAAGTTGGCTTAAGTCTGACCGGTTCAATATCCAACCAGTTTCTCTCAATGAGCTTCTGAGAGAAATATTCAAAAAGTAGATCCAAACAAGCAAAAGGCCCCCATACCTCAGCCTATCCTAGAGAAAAATTTAAATCACCTCCAACAATATCCATTTCACCACAAAACAAATCCAGGTTAAAAATATTGTCCCGGAAAGGAATGCGATTAATATAAGGACCATAAATGTTGAAGACATCAACAAGCTCCCCATGATCCAGTACTTGCACAGTCATTCCCGAAATTGAATCCAAACCCCATATATTTAGCGCTTTTACCACATGAATATCCCAACCCATAGCAAGACCCCCCGAATGACCCCAAACATCCAAGGTCAGAAAGTTCCAACCCAAAAACCAATTCTCCAACTTCTCCTTAATCACATCACCAACACCAAGAGTTTCCTATAACAACATAATATCTAGGTGTTCCAAATCAACCACCCGCCGCAGAGCAGGTCTTTTAAGGGGACCCACCAGACCCCAAAAATTGAAGGAAATTATCTTCATCGACGACCCTTCCTCTGGTCCTGCACTGCTCTAAGTGCCCGTTCGATAGATAATTGTTTTCCCTCAGTCATATCCTTCTTAGCCTAATACTGTGCCTTATCTAGGAAATATTTTTGTCCCCTCCCACGAGACACAGGTAGTGATTCCTTTCCTAAGCCCCCATAATGTATATTTTTCCCTAACCTAAGGAAATACCCCGATTCAGAAGGTGTGGGTTGGATAGGAGACCCAAACCCATCGACATTAAGGACAAGAAGTAACAGTGGAACATCCTCTAAAAATGCAGCATATGAAGGGGTGGTAGCCCCAATAGGGAGTTGAAAAATAGCAAGGTTATTTATTTTCCCCCCATCTAATCCATCCCAGAAACATGAAAAATATTTGTAAACACATTTAAAGACAGAGAAGGGGAAAACGAAGTGATACCCGGTGGAACCAGCCCTGGAACCAGATGTTCTTCAGCAGCCACCCCTTCAACCACAGCCACTGGGAGAAAAGTTTCCTCCACCACAGTCGCTTCTGGAACCTCCATCTCTGTGTGTATCTCCTCAGCTTTTGACGAAGAGGGTCCCAAAGACGGTGAGGACACCCCATGGCTAGAACCAGTTCGATGAGAACCTTGCTGAGTACCACGGCCATTAATCGTGCGCACCCCAAGACTACAGTCCACTGCCAGGTGACCATAAGCATGACTATGGCAGCATCAAAATGGGATATTTTCATAATCCAACCTCTGATTGAAGAAAGTATTTCCCTAAGAGAGATGTATCTCTTCATATTAACCCTCCCACACATTGATATTTACAAGAATTTGGGCCACCCTACACAATTTCGTTAAAAGACAAATCCACCCCCAGGAATGTCCCCGGGATGTTACCAATACAAGTGAAATGTTCCTCCATCCAATACTGGCTCGGAAATCCCAGAAGCCGAACCCAAATTGGCACTTCATCCACCCTTTCATGAGAAGCATCAAAGGTCGGAGTCCAAATTTTAAGCAAAACAGGACATTGTTCAATAGTCCAGTTTCTCGCAAGTACCTAGCTAACATGCTCCTGCTGTGTGAAATTTAGAGTGAACCATCCCCTCATTAAACCCTCCAGCTCAGGAATCTCCCCTAAATGTTCAGCCCAGAAGGTTTTCACCCAATTCTCAATCATAGGTATAGAAATGTTCTTCCCAATGATTTTCCCGACCATTGTCAAAGAAGCCATCTGCACTATTTGTGACCACTTGATGTCCTCCCCTAGCACATAGCATCATGCCACCCTCCACTTCTTGACAAAGGCCTTACAGCACCTATTAGCTCCACGATCCACACCCCTAGCCCCCAAAGGTTCCGAGCCACCACCATTCTCCCTTAGTCCCGGAGAAATAACATCCTGAGCAAGAAACTCATGCCCCCCCACAGCCGCCATAGGATCATTTTCACCACCCCCCTGTTCAATGACTATATCAAAACCAATCTCATGCAGATCCATACACCCGACAATATAAACCTCATATTTCCTTGCACCAGCCACACCCACTAGTCCAGAAAAACCACCACCCAAAGAGGAGACTTCCTCCACAAAAAGGTTATTACAAGCCAATAAACCCACTACCTTAGGCACCGGAAGCACAGCGGGTTCCACATGCACAAAAGATGGTAGATAAGAGAAAAAAGTTGATGGAGAGAAAACCCCCTCAAATTCGAGTGCAGAGAAGCCAGAAGAAAACCACCGCCCTAGCAGTTATGTGCACCTGAGTCGCCAAACCCAAAACCACACGGCAAAAAATGAAAAACACCTTCTGGCAACGGATCCGCAAAATAATCCACCGTGTCTTCCATACCCATGATAACCACCGGTGAAAACCCTCCACAGTTGAATGGTAAAAGGAAGATGTGCCCACCTTGGAAATTATATATAAATATATATATGAAATTCAAATCATTTTCACTGAACATATATATTCATGTGCATCCATATGAATCCAAACCATTATACACAAATATGAAGTTGTAGCTTAACTGCTGCAGTTAATACTATCTTTGTTCAGGTACTAATCAGCATCCTCATTTTCAACTTTCAAGTCTTTACAGTCATTGTGCCCTTTCCCTAGTAAATGTCACCGATAAGGAAGTTTTATGTCAGCACTATCAAAATTTGCAAATAAGTCGATCATTGTATGCACAATCAATAAATTCATCTAATTTTTCATGTTAATCAATAAATTCATCAATAACCTAAAAATTTGTGAAATGATTGGATTTTCCAAATAAATATCTCTATTTCCCCCTCTCGCTCCCTCCTTCCCTCCTCTTTCCCTTGTCTCCCTGTATTTTTCCCCTTGATCCCTAACACTACCCTCCCCTATCTATCTCTCTAACACTCCTTTGTATCTCCCTCTCTCCCTAACTCCCATCTCTCTCAACCTAAACCCTAACCCCCTGATATATCTCTCTCTCAACCCCCCTCTTTCTCTCTCTCCATCCCCCTCCCCCACTCTTCCTTTCATCCCAACCCCCCTCTATATTCCTCTTCCTTTTACCCACCCTCCACATTATCCCATTTTTGTTAGGTTAATATTGATTCAATCATAGATAAATTTAACCAAATTTAGTTATTTCTTTTATGGACCCATGGTATTGGGAGATCCACCCATGGTATTCTTGTGATGTAAGCCTATAAAGAGGTTGGTCATACTCCATTGCAATATAATCATGTGTCTAGAACTCTAAATTAAGATCAAGGATACCTATGAAAATAGAACCACACTCAGCAATGCCTTGGCTAGATTTGGCTAGGGGGAATAATGGAGATATTCTATTGGTTTTACCCGAATAAAGGGTTTCTTGGATAAATCATGGTCTCTAGATGTGCATGATGTTATATTTCTTTTATTGCTTTATATTTATGTTGTGTATAATAATGATTTCTTCATTTTGGAATGAACATTTGGTATCAGATCTTGGTAGAAACTCACTCTCCAACGAGAGTGATTTGATCAAGATCGAGTTATTTGGATCTACATGGTAGAATGTAGTTTGAATCGTTGTTATGAAGGATCAGTTGAATAAAATTTTTTTGTTCTCCTATATTTTTATGTTGGAGTGTGAATCTGTGTGGTCAGATTCATTGTTGTGATGGGTTGGCGTGAGAAGCAATGAAAATGATCATTCGAAGGTATGTTAAAGAAACATGGAGTGTGGGTAAATAGATATGTGTCTTAAAGGTAGATCAGAGCATGTATGTTTCTAGGTACTCTTAGGATAGTTCCATATAAATGAAAAAATGGATGGTTAAAGAAAAGTGGGGTATCATGGGGTGGTACATGCCACACCCTCAATGTTTGTGGGGTTTCAAGGCTAGGATCCCATGAGAAATGTTTTTTGGGCTATGCTTTTTGTTTTCAGCCATTCAAATGTTGCTTGAAGATGATGATTGGAAATATCGGTTAACTTAATTCTCCTAACCAGATACCTCATCACCACCTCTTCTTACCCTAATTTTTCACTCAATCCCCACTCCTCTTATCCCCTGTAACCCATCATATCCCCCTTACCTCCTTCAATTCATCTCTCCCCACTTGAACTTCCTAAATCCTCTCAACCCTTTGACCCTTCCCCACTTCCTCTCAACTCTTTTGACTAAGGTAAATTCAACGTGCTTAACATCACAAACACACTTTATTGATACTTGCATGCACATTTTAGTTATAAAATCATATGCTTTTTTCAGCATCACACACATGTTTCGTAGAGGTAAATCCCCACTAGTAAAAAATGAGAAATTAATGACTAAAAAAATGACTAAAATCAAGCTATAAACGACTATTTTTGAGTCGACGACTAATAGTAGCTAATTTCCACTATCTTATAGCTAGTCGTATTTCACTTATTCATTAACAGCTTGACTTATTAGTCATTGATTTAGTCATTGATATTCAATGATTTAGTCATTGATTTAGTCATTCATAGTCAATGATTTAGTCACGGATTTAGTCAAAGATTTAGTCATTGATTTAGTCACCGATTGCAGCAATTAATGACCAAATATATGACTAAATAAATTACTAGATGATAACATATTAATGATTAAGATTAATATGACTAGATACAGGAAATTAGCTACTAATAGTCGTATATATGCGAATTTAGTCATTTTTGTAGTCATAAATTTATGATAGGGTACGGAGGAATCGAACCACCAACCTCTTGCCTATAATTATGCAAGTGCTCTACCATTGAGCTAGCACCCTTTAAGAAGTTGTTATTACTTGATAATGATGCTATTCAAACAAATTTTTCATCATTCAAACATACCAAATTATTATTATCAAGCATACACTAAAAACACTTGACAATGACAAAACAAATAAGTTTTAAAAAATGACTAAAATTTTTATTTGAATATAAAATGAAACTCAAGCTTAGGACATATTCAATTATGTAGTGCACTATAGATGCTGATATCAATCAATAGTAAGATTGTTCCAATTGATTTCCACATAATTAAACATTTAATTTGGTAGCCTCCACATGCCTAGTGCAATTTTATTTGATCTGCATTCATGCTGCAATGCAGTTTCTATCTACTTGGTCCTGTCAAGCTATGTACATTGACCAACTGTACAATATAGAACCGTCTCTAATTTTTTATTCTCTACTAAATTCAACTGCAGTTTCTCATACAATATACATCCCATACCTGGTGAATATCAAAATCAGGGTGGCCTAGTCTACCTCCCCTCCCACTATCCCCAGGAGTATAATTCTCTTGAGGCAGTCACAACTACACTATGGAACTTTACAACATAAATCTCCCTTATAAGGAGGCCTTGAAGTGCATCCACCTTGTACGGTAACTTCTATATATTAGTATTTCCAGTTCCAAGTTGATAGTTGGCACCATTTCCCCAGCTGAAGAGATCTGTAGTTCCTATGAATAGAAAAGGGACAAACATAAAAAAGTAATGCATAAAGACTCAATACTAAACATTGCTAACGAGCTCTTTTTCAGTCACATAGAATTTAATTTCATATTATAAAGCAACACTTTTCTACATGTCAAAAAGTTCCTATTCACTGTCTACTTGTAAACAAAGTCACTAAAATCCTACCTGCATTATTTTCTTTAGAAACAACCTGCTGCATTGGACCAAAAAGCATATCAATTGGTGTTTGAGCTTTAGAGTCTTCCCTTGTGAGAGAAGCACCAGCTTCAATGAGCACTCCAATGACTGCAAGATGCCCAAAATGTAGGGCCCTATGCAAAGCACTCCACCCAGATTCTCCATCCTGAGGAACAACAGGGATATAATGAAAATCATACCATTACAGTGCACAAAAAATGACCACAAATTATGTAGAAAATATATGCTTTAAAAAATTAGTACCAGGTGCAAAAAATCCAAAATAAAGTGTTTTTAATATTTATAAGCAGATAAACCTTTAAAAAGAAGTAAAAAGAACAGACCAAGAGCTTCTTCATCATAGACCACCAAGGTTCTGAACTTCTTTTACCTTACTTTTGAATTGGAAAATTTCACATATAATACCTAGGAGTACTGAGTATAGTTTCTATAAAGAACTTCGAGGATCCTAAATTCATGACAATTCATAAACCATCCTAACAAACTTATCCTAGAATAAAGATTTGCAAGGCACCCACATAATCACTGTGTAGTACAAAACACAAAAGTTGTTCAGAAGACACTTTAAACTTAAAGAATGGCATACACAACCATTTTTAGTGAAACCTGTTTTTTTAATAAATATTTTGCATCCGGGATTTTTGGCACTTAATAATATGTTTGAATAAACTAGACTTAGTTTCGAAAACATGTTTTTAATTACAAATAAATTATTTTAAAGTTGTCATCGGCAGAAGGTTGTGTTCTTGTGGTGAATATGGCAGCGTGTTAGGCTATGTGCACGTTCTTGTGGATTTTGATGGAAGAGCACTTGTTGGTTGTTACAGCTTAGTTAAATGAAAGTGCTCATGTTCAGTGGTTTTACCCTCCAGGGTTGGGTGAGCTTGTGCTACCCAACCTTTTCAGCCAATTCTTATGACCTACTTCAAGGTTTAGCATGGTTTTTTAACTCTACGAGTTAGGATTTACTGTGCTAAAATTAACTTCCAGTGTCTAGTGTAAAGGTGGGATTAGAGAGAGAGAGAGAGAGAGAGAGAGAGAGAGAGAGAGAGAGAGAGAGAGGAGGGTTAGGGAGAGAGGGGGTTTGGAGAGACAAAGGAATGATATGTAGGGGGATTTATAGAGAGGGGGGTTGAGAGGGATTGAGATAGATATGGGGGGTTGAGAGAGAGAGAGAGAGAGAGGTGGTCGGAAGAGAGATATTAAATGCACATCATACATTGTCAATTTACATAAAAAAAATATAAAAAAAATATCTGTTGGAAGATATGATCTTGACATATAAGGAAAAATGGATAAATTATGGGAATCTAGTGATAGGATACCATGTAAAGACAAGAAGTTGGTAGATGTAGTGAAGGGACTCATGAATGTAGTGCATGCACTTGGAATGATAACGATGGGCCTTCTTCCAACAAAAAGGATGTATTAAAACAATGCAACGAGGGTAGGGATAGTAGTATGAGGAGT
>LPNX010326740.1:139800-217142 GCA_001517045.1 Pseudotsuga menziesii
ATGGCAGGGAGGGAGGCATTCTAGATCCATCATTTGGTATTCGATCATGTTAGAATGTAACTCTCCAAAGAGAGAGATCTGTTCAAGATGTGGTTGAGTGTAGATGGATTTGTTGTTATGGGATAATTTGAACAAAGTTGTTTAGTAAACTAGATTTGCATGGTGGAGTGTGAAATAGTGTGGTTGGATCCTGTTGGGTGAAAATAATGACCTAGGCCAACTTACGGAAAGACATCCCACACACTAAATTTACTGCAGTCTTATGTATGTTTGGGATAACTATCTCTCACAGGATCAAGGCCCCGCTGCCTGTAAAATGTGCTCTCAAACTCGAGAGTATCTTTAGGTGAAAGTATTAAGTTGCACTAAGCAGAATCCTCTAATAAATCAAAGAAATTCAACCTAATGACTAACTAATACTGAAAACTATCCTAAGCTAAGTACAGAAAAAATAGTAGCTCCTAATTCTGTAATGACCTAGATGCAATCTATCTATCTTGGCCAAGAGCATGAGTTAAAATTAATATTAATTCAGCTTGCATTTAAAATATAAACATATAATAATTTAAATTAAAGAACAGTCTCACAATCAAACTATTACATGCTAAAAAAAACCTTAAAAGCTCTTACAAATTAACGGATTAAGATCACAAAAAAAATGTTAGATGCTTTTAATTCTGCAAACTAAATCAATATCAGTTGATAGATCAAATGCAACATCAATCACTATCTTTCAAAATAAGTTTTAAAAGACTTTGATCATAAGAAATGAAGCATAAACTAAAAGCAAAGTTTACAGTTTGCTTCAATCCCACATAATATAATGATGAACAGAACAAGTAATCTGGTTCAATTACTCCATAAAAGAAATTTTACAAAGCTGTGAGAATAGGTTCCAATGTCCATTCAAAGCACCATAGATTCAAAAGAGTTTTGATGTATCAGCCTTAGGAAACATCTCCGTCTCTAGTTCCCTGAAAAACTCAGTTCTGTATAGGAACAAGAAAACAAAACAGAAAGAGAAACACAGTTGTCTCTCTAGTTTACGGAGACCGTCCTTAGCAGAGAAACTTACAAAAAAATGAAAACAAAATAAGATTTGCCCAGTTTCCTGAAGCGTTCCTCCCCCTTTCCTGTGTAGTCCCCTGCTAGTGTTTAAGTAGGAAAAATAAAAAACAAACAGGAAACTAAAAGGTGAACTGACTCTCCTAACTGGCCGCAACTTTAAAAAAAGTGTTCAAAGAACCAGGAAAATCTCCCAAATGCTTCACTTTTTCGAGTAAACAGCATCTCAAGTAAATGAGTCCGTTCTGGAAAAAACCCGCGTCTCAAAATTTGTTATTTTGCCATGATTTGCTCCCAGTTTTCTGCTAAAATTGTCCTCTCTCACCAGGTGCGCGATCCAGCTTTTATTATTTACTTAACGGTTATGTAGCTTTTTCCACACATTAAAACATTTAAAAGCTTCAACATCTCCCAATGTAGCGATGGTGTTTATATTTACAGGCTCAGTGAGCACAAAATTTTACTGCACGGACAATTCTCTTATAGCGTTGATTCAAGCTTTCACTTTCATTCTGCATAACAAAAACATTCATTAGACAAAACAAAAATAAAGGAAATATAATGAAAACAAAAAAAAAAGAGTAGATCGTGAGAGTCTCCCTTTTCATCAAGCTTTATGATATTAAATATTTATCTCATCAATTCCATGGTTTCATAACGTTAAACTCAACAATGTAGTAGCATATTTGCAAGTTGGTGAAGTTTAATATTTCGATGTTAAATAGCTTCTATCTCCTTCAACTTATTTGTTGTAATGTGTCCAATAATCTGGTAAGTCATCCTTCACCAAAATCTTGTGATGTTTCTTAAGATAGAAGAAATCTGTAACATTATTTAATAAAAACTAGTTGCGGCAAAACTTACTGTACATGGTTTAATTTTACCAAAGTAACTTGCATTCTGGCATCTTTCTTGTTAGATGGTGTAACCGTATTTTAAGGAATTGGCATGAACTATCTCCAAGAATATCGAGGAGTAATAACAAGTCTTCAATTATCCCTTAGATATCGTGGGAAGCTCCTAGTTTGGTTCGATCTTGATAACTCTTGATAATGCCTAAGCTCAGCGATCTGAGGATTCTAGAGTGCTATGATCTCCAATGTTTTTGGTGATTTAGTTCAAACTGAAATAATGTCAAATGTGATTTCATGATCACTTATCTCTCTCAGCATATTCCCTTTAATGAAACTGTGTCTTTCCTTTGTTTTCCCTGATAGAAATCTACTTTAAATATGTTGAAAATCACACGAACTAATATTTTTATCATGCAGTGAATTAATACATCTATTTTTGTAGACCTTGATGTGGCTACTTTTCTTCATATGGCAGTGAAACGTGGCAGCAATGATAGTGTCTACCTCCTTTGTAATTCTGCAATTTAGTAACAATCAAAATTGACTTAGTTCAATATTGACCACAATTTTATTTTTTATCTTTTCTTTTGAAAAATGTAATTTCAACCCATAGTTCCATATATAATGTAGTGGATTTCCATCTAATTCAATTCTGGAGATCTATCTTTAAGAGACATTACATTTTTTTAATTTCACTAGATTTTCTTTGATTGTGTTCCCATATGTAAGGGTGGTGACATAAAACACTTATGAAGGAAATTTTTTAAAATAACACGTGAAGCATTATAAATATCTTCACGTTTCAAATGAAACAAAATTCCATCATAAAAAGGCAACCATCAATTCATTTTCAAGTAATGAAATGTGTATATTTTAATGACTAGAATTCTAATATTTTATTTCTATGTAATTAATAAAAAGAATTCCAAAATCATTTGTATCAAATTTTACTCAAAAGAAAAGATCTTGTTAAGAAGCAATATGTTATTCCACAACATTAACTCTTTTGAGAAAGAAAATAAATAAAAAAAGCAATCTAATCATATCATCAAAATGAAACTCATGTCTTTAATGTTCAATCTAAAAATGATAGTTTTTAGAATAATATACTTACATTATAAAAGTTGAAAAAGTGTATAACGTATTATAATGTAAGTGATTTCATAAATAATTAAATGAATGAGTTTATTCTGGATGAAAGTGAATGTTTAGTAAAAATTCAGAAATTCACTCTATTTGAGAACGATTAGTTCACCTCCACTCTTTTAAAATATACTCTTTTAAGACATGAATGGGAAACATAAGATTGAGTGTTTTGTTAATTTGTCATGATTCACCATTGGTAAGACTATCACAAGATCAAGATAAATCAATTCAAATGAACCAAAACATAGAAAAAAGGATATGCAAGTGTTGTTCAACCATGAAAACCAAGTCAACAGAAGGAAACACAAGTAATCAAGGACTCAAAGGAGATCATTAAATGACTAACCGAATCAAGTAAGCAAACCAAACACTAATTATTTACAAAATTCAAATGGGGTCCCTTTATTTTGCGAAAATTAAGGAGAGTTGTTCGGGTGCCAACAGATGGTGACATGGTGGGTGAACCAGTTATCTCTACAAAATAATTCTGAATCTTAAATGATATAAGAGAAATAATGTCTAAGGCCTCTTCAAATGTCAATTTTGCAATCACATAACTTAATCCTGCCATTGGCTTATATATGTAAAGATTGAACCAAAATTTCAAAATCAATCAAACTATCCCTACAATTATCCAAAATCTTAGAAAGGCAAATGATTATTCTACAAATGCAGAAAGAAAATTTTCCAAGGAATCAATTTCTCTTAACCAAAACAAGTCAAAGAACCCGTATTATGTAGGTATGACCTCAATACCATAGGATAAACCCTTTTAACCTCACTTAGATAATTTTATCACATCCACTAGATATAGATAATAATAATAAAAAAATTTAACAGAACAAATAATAAATAAAGACATTAACTGAAGACTACTACCTTAGCTTGGTAACCAGATGTTGGTAGTATCATTCACAAGAACTGCCGAAAAATGAAAATGCCAGCTCATGATGAGACCTCCTTTCTCCTAATCAATGATTAATAGCCATCACCTTGGCTTGATAACTAGATGTGGTAATGTCACTTCAACAGAGCTTATGATCATGATGGATCGGCTCGTGATGAGACCTCCCGTTCTTCAGTTAATCCTTTATATTTTATTAATGTTATGTACAATGGATAATATCAAGGTTATTGTTAACCTCAAGAGAGATTACTTAGTGGATAGGAAAGCAGATCCAAATGGCCCACTAAAGAGCAAAGGATGGCATAAAAAGTCTAAAAGATAACTTACGATTCCTAACTTACCTCAATCTAGGGAAAATGATTCCTTTGAAAAGAAACTCATCTACATTATAGCATAATTTTGAAAGATAAAGATCCTAGATCCTAGATAATAGCTGAGTAACTCAATTAATGATTCAAAATAAATTTTTCAAAGCCAAGACTAATCTTGCTAAGGTTAGAATCTTGACAAAAGAAGAGTGTCTTTATAATGATGTCCCTTTAACAGAAAATGATTTCGATAAAAAACTTGACAGAAATACATGGTTTTGATCACCATATGCTAAAATTAGTTTACCCCTTTTTGGAAAACAAACAAACCACTCAAAAGAAAATCCTATCAACTTGCAAAATAAAACCAATCAAAGCAAGAAATCTAAAATGGATGTATGCAAATGCAAAAATAAAAACTAAGCCTTGAATAGATTAACATCTTAAGTGGAGAAACATGAAATAGTTATATCACAAATGAAAAGAGAGAATTAATTTCTACAAGATGAAAAATATGTCTCTCTATAATTTGTGACATAAGGATCTGTTAAAAATAAGCACGATGTTTTAATAAGTTAGGCCGCTCTTATTGATAAGCAAAAGAAAAAAAACCAAAAATAAACAAATTTAAACTAAGTCTTAATTACATATGCAGTTACAACTGAAAAGATTTTGGTATTGATTCGCACAACATTCTTCGTTTTCTTAAAAGTTATTTCTTATGATCATAAGAATGTATAAAACATTTTCTCAACAAGCCGAAAAAGTAAAAGATATATGACTTAACAGGAAAATTTAAATAAATATAATTATAAGCAAGAGAGTCAAAGGTAAAGAAAACATCCATGAATGTATCAATAAGTGTCACCTCTTGAAATTAGCATCGTCTTCATAACTGCATTTATTCAAATAAGAAAGGGTAAAAATGAAGAAAAATTAATCTAAACCTAAGCCTAACTATGTACAAAAGAATACAATTGTAATGAAAATCAAGTAAATTGAAATAGCCAATGAAGCCATCGAAGCATCTCTAATCCGGTAAGAATGACATGTTTTCCTAATAGTAACCAGAAATGATATGTCAATAATAGAAAACTAAAAAGAAGTTTATCATCCTTACCATTTGAAACATATAAGATAAGACAAATTTACCAGTTTTTGGAAACCTTTTGAGATAAGAATTTTCGAGCCACTCTGCAATCCTATCATAAAACTTAGAATGCAAAGTATGATCTACCAACATGAAATCCATAGGTGGAAAATATATCTTAGGTGAATCAATTTGAAGAATCAAATAACTAGCATTAGTCACATTAACAATTGGAAAAATTGGTTTCATATACAAAGTAGGATCACAAAATGATGTAATAGGTGAGTGAATCGGTGGTGACCTAATATCAAAAGAAATAATCTTGTTAAGAGGATCTGCAACTAAAGATGAATCAATTAAAAGAGATGTAAGTCTTTGGTGATCACAATTTATAGGAAACTCTTCAGCAAATATTTTATTATCACCAATCAAATTATATCTCTCATATAAGTAATTCTGACGAGAACAAACATTTTTAGTTTCAACAAAAATTTGTGTTTTATTCTCATCAAATATCAGTTGACTGTAACCATCTTGCAATAAACCTTCTTTCTCTTTAAAACATTGTATCGAATGATGATTTAATAATGAAATATGTTCCAATTCCTCAAACTCATGCTTAATAAGTGAATCATCAATGTTAGATATTTCATAAAAATGTGATTTTGAAGTCACATAGTTAGGTAATTCCGATGGAATCTTACGCATATCAAAATCGGAAAATAAATCAGGATAAATAGAAGAATAAGAATTAGAAGTGAGGAAATTATAAGAGTCTCTCAATTTAGAAAGATCATTAATATTTCCAAAAGATTTATCTTTTATTACCTGATTATTTTCAATATAATTTGGTGATGTACCTTTTAAGAATTCCATATGAAATTGATTCGAGATCAGGATTAATTGATAATCCTTCATGTAAATCAAAACTTTTATCGATCTTTGCTTAAAAAAGATTAATTTCTTTTCGTGAACAACATTTAGTTGACTGACTAAGATTCATGTCATCTTCTTTAACTTTTTCTATTGAATTTCTAGAACACATAAAATTATCATTAACATATTTGTGTTCTTTGATAATTGAATCGAAGGAAGGATTAGTACAAAAATTAGAAAATGGTGAACATATAGTTTGATTTATAATTAATTTATCTTGATCTATTTTTGTAACAAAAGAATCTGAATATTGTCGTTCATCAACATAATCAACTTCTTTATCTATACAAATAAATTCATCATGAATATGTTCTTTTCCATTTGATTCCTTAATATATATAGGTTCAATATTTTGGATAAAAGAAGTATGCCTTTCTCCTTTGATAAGAGAATAATCATCGGAAGGAGTTGGTACTTCTTCTACTTCGATCTTGTCACCTTGGGGTTGGGTAGAACTTATGGTAGTATCTGAATCAATGAAAGATGAGGAAGTTTCTAGAAGGGTTGGTAAATGATTTGTTGAAACATCCTTTTGACAAATGTCTTGATTTTGTTGAATAAGAGGAACTTGAGAGTTGAAAACAATATTTAAAAGATCAGATTCAGAAGGTAAATCAGTAATATGAAATTTGCAAAGGATATGAGAAATCCTTACTGAAA
Organism: Pseudotsuga menziesii; assembly: GCA_001517045.1. Taxonomy (NCBI): domain Eukaryota; kingdom Viridiplantae; phylum Streptophyta; class Pinopsida; order Pinales; family Pinaceae; genus Pseudotsuga; species Pseudotsuga menziesii. Next base: position 146,767 of record LPNX010326740.1, read on the forward strand.
AGTCTTCTGAAGATTCACCTTTCTTCCTTCGAAGAGCCTGTAATTCACTACATATTTTATTAGAATCATAATCCTTAAAAGTATCTAAAAATTCATGTGCAAATTGAAACCATGTAAAAAATAAATTAGGTAGAAATGTTTCCAACCAGCATTTGATTCATACTTTGAGAGTAAGAGCAACCAACCTGCAAGTAGCACTAAGATCAATAATCTTATGTTTATTACATTTAGACAAAAACTTCTTGAGGTGTTTCCTTGCAGATATATCACCTTCACCATCAAATTCAAGTTTCGACAAGAGGTTAACTGTCTCATTGGGAATATCAATTAATGTAAAATTAAAAACTAATTCCCAAACAAGAATTTGGGCATGAGCCATGAATGATAAATAATCAATATTAATTCACTCTTCAAATGGTTATCTTGTCATCCAACCAGCCCTTAAGCACACATGTCTATGACAAAGAAGATTAAAAAAATATAAAAGCTGAAAAATCAAAGAGCAAGAGGCTAAATGGTTATTAAAAATAATAGAAAAATAAAACCACTTGTTTTACCTCAAGCCCTCATTCTTGCGCCATTTGTTGGCCTAAAATACTAACCTAGGCCAACTTACAGAAAGACAGCCCACACACTAAACTTACTGCAGTCTTGTGTATGTTTGGGATAACTATCTTTCACAGGATCAAGGCCCTGCTGCCTGTAAAATGTGCTCTCAAACTCAAGAGTCTCTTTAGGTGAAAGTGATAACTTGCACTACGCAGAATCCTCTAATAAATCAAATAAATTCAACCTGATGACTAACTAATACTGAAAACTATCTTAAGCTAAGTACAAAAAAAAATAGTAGCTCCTAATTCTGTAATGACCTAGATGCAATCTATCTATCTTGTCCAAGAGCATGAGTTAAAATTAATATTAATTCAGCTTGCATTTAAAAGATAAACATATAATAATTTAAATTGAAGAACAGTCTCACAATCAAACCATTACATGCTAAAAAAAACTTAAAAGCTCTTACAAATTAACGAATTAATATCACAAAAAAAAATGTTAGATGCTTTTAATTCTGCAAACTAAATCAATATCAGCTGATAAATCAAATGCAACAGCAATCATTATCTTTGAAAATAAGTTTTAAAAGACTCTGATCATAAGAAATGAAGCATAAACTAAAAGCAAAGTTTACAGTTTGCTTCAATCCCACATAATATAATGATGAACAGAACAAGTAATCTGGTTCAATTACTCCATAAAAGAAATTTTACAAAATTGTGAGAACAGGTTCCAATGTCTATTCAAAGAACCATAGATTCAAAAGAGTTTTGATGTATCAGCCTTAGGAAACACCTCCGTCTCTGGTTCCATGAGCAAAACTCAGTTCCGTATAGGAACAAGAAAACAAAACAGAAAGAGAAACGCAGTCGTCTCTCTGGTTTACGGAGACCATCCTTAGCAGAGAAACTTATATAAAAATGAAAACAAAATAAGATTTGCCCAGTTTCCTGAAGCGTTCCTCCCCCTTTCCTATGTAGTCCCCTGCTAGTGTTTAAATAGGAAAAATAAAAAACAAACAGGAAACTGAAAGGCGAACTGACTCTCCTAGTTGGCCGCAACTTAAAAAAAAGTGTTCAAAGAACTAGGAAAATATCCCAAATGCTTCACTTTTTCAAGTAAACGGCTCACGACTCAAGTAAATGAGTCCATTCTGGAAAAAACACTCGTCTCGGAATTTGTTATTTTTCCATGATTTGCTCCCAGTTTGCTGCAGAAATTTGCCTCTCTCGCCAGGTGCACGATCCATCTTTTATTATTTACTTAACAGTTTTGTAGCTTATGCCACGCATTAAAACATTTAAAAGCTTCAACATCTCCCAATGTAGCGATGGTGTTTTTATTTGCAGGCTCAATGAGCACAAAATTTCACTGCACGGACAATTCTCTTATAGCGTTGATTCAAGCGTTCACTTTCATTCTGCATAACAAAAACGTTCATTAGACAAAACAAAAATAAAGGAAATATAATGAAAACAAAAAAAAAAGAGTAGATCGTGAGAGTCTCCCTTTTCATCAAGCTTTATGATATTAAATATTTATCTCATCGATTCCCTAGTTTCATAATGTTAAACTTAGCGATGTAGTAGCATATTTGCAAGTTGGTGAAGTTTAATATTTCGATGTTAAATAGCTTCTATCTCCTTTGACTTATCTGTTGTAATGTGTCCAATAATCTGGTAAGTCATCCTTCACCAAACTCTTGTGATGTTTCTTAAGATAGAAGAAATCTGTAACATTATTTAATAAAAACTAATTGCGGCGAAACTTACTGTACATGCTTTAATTTTACCAAAGTAACTTGCATTCTGTCATCTTTCTTGTTAGATGGTGTAACCGTATTTTAAGGAATTGGCATGAACTATCTCCAATAATATCGAGGAGTAATAATAGGTCTTCAATTATCCCTTAGATATCGTGGGAAGCTCCTAGTTTGGTTCGATCTTGATAACTCTTGATAATGCCTAAGCTCAGTGATCTGAGGATTCTAGAGTGCTATGATCTCCAAGCTTTTCTATGATTTAGTTCAAACTGAAATAATGCCAAATGTGATTTCATGATCACTTATCTCTCTCAGCATATTCCCTTTAATGAAACTGTGTCTTTCCTTTGTTTTCCCTGATAGAAATCTCCTTGAAATATGTTGAAAATCACACGAACTAATATTTTTATCATGCAGTGAATTAATACATCTATTGTTGTAGACCTTGAAACGTGGCAGCTGCATGATAGTGTCTACCTCCTTTGTAATTCTAGAAATTAGTAACAATCAAAATTGACTTAGTTCAATATTGACCACAATTTTATTTTTTTATCTTTTCTTTTGAAAAATGTAATTTCAACCCGTAGTTCCATATATAATGTAGTGGATTGCCATCTAATTCGGTTCTGGAGATCTATCTTTAAGAGACATTACATTTTTTTAATTTCACTAGATTTTCTTTGATTATGTTGCCATATGTAAGGGTGATGACATAAAACACTTATGAAGGAAATTTTTTAAAATAACACGTGAAGCATTATAAATATCTTCACGTTTCAAATGAAACAAAATTCCATCATAAAAAGGCAACCATCAATTCATTTTCATGTAATGAAATGTGTATATTTTAATGACTAGAATTCTAATATTTTATTTATATGTAATTAATAAAAAGAATTCCAAAATCATTTGTATCAAATTTTACTTAAAAGAAAAGATCTTCTTAAGAGGCAATATGTTATTCCACAACATTAACTCTTTTGAGAAAGCAATATAATCATATCATCAAAATGAAACTCATGTCTTTAATGTTCAATCTAAAAATGATAGTTTTTAGAATAATATACTTACATTTTAGTAGTTAAAAAAGTGTATAACGTATCATTAATGTAAGTGATTTCATAAATAATTAAATGAACCAGTTTATTCTGGATGAAGTGAATGTTTAGTAAAATTTCAGAAATTCACTCTATTTGAGAATGATTAGTTCACCTCCACTCTTTTAAAATATACTCTTTTAAGACATGAATGGGAAACATAAGATTGAGTGTTTTGTTAATTTATCACGATTCACCATTGGTAAGACTATCACAAGATCAAGATAAATCAATTCAAATGAACCAAAACATAGAAAAAAGGATATGCAAGTGTTGTTCAACCATGAAAACCAAGTCAACAGAAGGAAACACAAGTAATCAAGGACTCAAAGGAGATCATTAAATGACTAACCGAATCAAGTAAGCAAACCAAAAACTAAGTATTTACAAAATTCAAATGGGGTCCCTTTATTTTGTGAAAATTAAGGGGAGTTGTTGGGGTGCCAATAGATCCATTGGCAAATGGATCATCCTGAGAAGTAATGCCAATGGATCATCCTGAGAAGTAATAAAAGTGCTAGATCTGAGGTATGCAAAAGAATAATGGAGTGCGAGTATACACATTTTATTTCTAGTAGATCATTGTAGCATGTTGTTTTGGGGTAATATCAATATAGTTCCATATTAATGAATAAATTACTAGTTTGAGAAAATTGGGGTCTAAAGGGGGTGGTGCACCCACCTGCATTGAACTTTTGTGGGGATTCTGGGGCTATATCCCCTGGAAAAAAAATATTGGGTCATTTATTTTCTAAGTTTTGTTTTTTGGTTATTGAAATGTAGCATGAAGACAACAATTGGAAGAGATGGAGAGAGATAAAGGGAAATTGATGGAGAGATATAGGGAGAGAGAGGGAGGGAGGGAGGGAGAGAAAGGGAAAAGTAGGGGGGAGAGAGTTAAAGAGGGAGTGATGGCCAATTTTTTGGGTTTGTAACATGTTTTGCAAATTACATGCATGATTTGTAGTTTCAAATTGTGCATGCATTTTGTAACTACAAATCATGCTTATGTTTTGTAACTACAAATTACACGCACATTTTTAACTAAAAATCACACATGTTTTGTAATTAAAGATCACACACGCATTCTGTAACTACAAATCATTCATGCATTTTTTAATTACAAATTATACACATTTTTTTTAACTACAAATCCTAAACACATTTGTTTTTATCCATCCCATGTATTAATTGATCTATCAGACTCGAGCCCCTCCATACCTAGTGGTAATGAACATGCATCTATTTTTCATTTCCAAATCCATTGCAGGTTTTTAAAAACTACAATTGCATATAAAAGGTATCTCAACTTCGTGCAAGTACCCATAGTACCTCTTTCTTTCTTTTAATTAGAGATTTCTATGTATATTCCTTGTCAAATTCTAAGTACTCATCATAATCATTCCCAGTTATCATACCAAGAGTTATCTGTTCTATTTTCCTTTTTACACAATAGAGAAATTTCTAATATAAGTATTGAAGGTTGTGGTAAAATTATGATAAATGTATTCAATATTGTCTTTATTTAATAGTATATTTAATTTACTATTTAAATTCCTTAAAAACATTTCATTATGGGGTTTATGTGCATGCCAAACTTTACAGTTATGGTTAAATGTTTATTATGAGATATCACATAATCTATAATGCTACTACCAAATCCATGAATATAAACCATAAGACCAATGCAAATAAATGGATATTGAGTTATAAAACTTGATCACCATATATTACACACACACACACACATGTTACATTAACAATTAATTATTTAAGAATTTATTCCATGGAGTGTAAAATAGACAATTAATGGGTATATTATTAAGACACTCCTTGCGTAAGGTCACCGGTTCAAAACTATGTGGGTACCCGTTTACAACAAAAATAATTATTTAAAAATTTTATTAATTTATAGTGTTAACATTATAGTAAATCATATTAAAGTTTTAGAGACATTTTTAATAGCCAATGTATATTTTATTTCTAAAATTGATGAGATTGATGATGATGGTTGTTAATGTCCAATAAGACCAATATTGGTCCTTTGAACCTTAAGTAGAAAAAAAAATTACTTGGTTTGTTGAAGAATTGTATTCTTGTGTTAAATTTTTTTAGAAATAAGCATACCAAAGTCACCATTGTTTTGACGAGTTAGAAGGTTAGGTTTGTTAGTATTAGAATACAAATTGTGAAACTACAATATAATGTGGGTGTATGCAGGAACTCTAAAAGAAAGTGGCTTTCATTCTCAATGCTCTTAGTCTCACATAAATGGAAAAGCATTTCCTCCCATGGTGTTTTAGGAAATTTCCAATGCCTGTTTCACTATGAATCTCATGAGAGTTCATTCTTAATTTAGCTATATTAGTCTTCTTCTTCGAGCTAGTTAAAATAGAGAGACACTTTTGATCTTCTAGATTGGACTTAATGACCTCATTATAGTATCTTAATTTCTTTTCAACCTTTAAATCCTTCTTGCCCCACATTTTCTCTTTAAACTTAGATGTAATGTTATTTTGTATGTTATTGATATTTTCCAAAGTGGCATTTTCGTCAATCCCCCAATTGTTTAACCAGGCCATGTTGTCTTTATACCAACCTCTCTTAAGTCCCAGGTTGTCTTAACTAGAATTTAAATCAATTTTAGGGAGTCTTTGAACTCCCATTCTATTTATCTTATACTTGTACATTAGGTACCTAGTCATAGTGATTCCCTTTATGGGGGGAATACCCACTTCTATTAGAAGAATACAATAAGGAAAATTTCTTTTAATTTTGAGGTTATAAGTTATAAAACACTTATTGATTTGCTCCATATTTCTCCAAGATTCTTTAGAGAATATACAACCTATCAAAGAGTTGTAAATTCTTTAAGCTAAATTGTAATATTATGTTAATATTTTTTATGATATCACACACAATTTTTAAAACATATAATTATTGTTAAAAATATTTGGAGATTATAAATTATAATATTTTTAAAGAGTAAAATTAGAATTAAAGAAGTTTTTAAAACTAAATTAAAAAGTTATAAATATATATATATAAGGGACAGATGGAATATGGAGAGGATGAATTGGTGGACTATACGGAGGATCCATGCCAGGGGGTAAATGTCTTCTCTTCACCGTTGAAAACTGGTGAGTTTTTCATAGTCTCTAACCGGTATTACCCTGCAACTATGATAGACGGGATGCCAACCGAAACTGTTGGGTGAATGGAAACCAAAGTCAGCAGCCTGCACTTGGACTACCCTCCAGAGTACACCGCTGAAGCTCCACATCTATCGCTGGATGTTAGACCGCTCAATCTGTTGCTTGGATAAAATCCCTATACGTTGTTCCCTCCAAAATGTGAAGCAAATATAGGGTTCATTCACCCCTATGAATCTACAATTCTGCATATGGACGTTGATGCAATCCCTACACCAAACCCATCAATTCCCTTGGATCCGGCCCTGCTAAATGGATTCGAACTCTTAGAAGCTGGATGGGTTGCCACCCTCCTTAAACCCCTAGATCCATTAATCCACAATGAGGGGAATAAGAATAATACCACAGCCAAGAAGGTTTTTTAGCATCCCTTGTTTTGCTCATGAAATTGCAAGGGAATATAGTTGATCCCAGCTCTAATAAGAGCCGTAGAGAAGATAAGGAGGGCTCACAGATCAACAAGATTCAGAAAGGTTACCTAGAAAAAAGGGAAGAAAAAGTGCTTAATTTCTACAAAAGGGCCTATAAATCTCATCTGTGAGGTACATGTATCAATAGGAGAATCCAAGAATATGGTAGAGACTGCCTTGGTTGAAAAAATTAGAGGTTTCCACCCTATCCCTGAGGGCTTAGAAGACTGGTTCAGAAAGAATCGGTTGAATCTACTACACTATGAACTGAAAACCAATGCCCTATCTAAGGGATTTTTTGTATTTAAGTTCAAAAGTGTTGAGGATGCCAACAAAATTATGGGGAAACACTAGATATTTGGATCCATACCTATTCTATTCAAAAAATAGACTCCTCTCTTTGATGCAGACTGTGAGAGAATGGACGCAAAACCTGTTTGGGTCTACGTTCATCGCCTTCCTTGGGAGTTTTGGAACTTGGATTCTTTTTGGGGTATTGGAAATTCGTTCAAGGTGTTTCCAGATGTTGATATTTCTTTTCAGACTACTTGAATAAAATTCATTGATCACATATTCGTCTCCCTCAACATTAGGACATATCTCCGGGAGCATCTAAACCTAATTTGGGGTAGTGACACCAAAATACAAATTCTCGATTACGAAGGAATAGCCTTCATATGTCATATTTTCCATGCAATTGAACATCTTACAAAAAATTTCCATCTAGGATTTATAAGGAACCAATCTAGAAAAAGATGGAATCCTAGGGTTGAAGCAACAAAGGAAGATGTCAAACTCTAAACAAGGATGTAAGGTGGATAGAACCATCAGAGTGGAGGAAGAAACCCCTCAACCTCCGAAACCTACAAAAAAAATCTCAGAGGAATATTGCACAAATATTCGAAACAACCTATGTAATAAGATTCAGATCATCACTTGGGTAAGATTTCTAAAAAAAACTTAAATGATCAATTTCTAGAACTTTCTTTGAATGCTTTAAACCTCAAAGATTCAGAAGTTGTGGTTTCTCCCCTCACTTTATCTACTCATTTCTTTCCAAATCCTCTCCCCCTCACTCTGTCTTCCTTAAATCCCACCCCATGACTCCTCACCACCTTTGAGGACTACTCCCCCCCTTCCTCATATTCAACAATATGTTTCCTAAACTTGCCTCCACACACACTAGTCTAGGGATAAACCCTATTTTTCCCCTAAAAGGAAAAGGAAGAGGTAGACCCTCGATCATCTCTTATGCACAACAAAAATCACTAAAGGATCAATAAAATGGGACATAAAACAATTTGGGGCACTTAGAGCAGTGCAGGCCCTGTAAGGGATTCCCAAATGAAGATCCTATCACAAAATTGTAGGTTTTAACAAGTACCTAGAAAAAACTTTCCCTAAAGAGGATACTCCTATTCCAAAAACCGGATGTGATCATCCTACAGGAAACAATGCGGTCATAAATAGAGGTTACAAATATGTTAAACTCCAAAAGTTGAAATTATACCTTTCTTTCTCAAAGATCAAAAGGACACTAGGGAGGACTAGCTTTAGGCTGAAATGAGCTCTCTGTAAATTGTCTTAACCCTTAGGGATCCAACTCAGGTATGGGGCTGCAATTACACTGGGACAAAGAAAATATTCAGCTAAACATCATGAATATCTATGGTCCTTATGATAAAAGAGTTTCTTTTTGGGACAAGCTGTGATTTTATCCCCTCATTAAGGAAGAAAATGTCATTATAGGAGGGGATTTAAACTTCACCCTTGGCACACAAGAAATATGGGGATCAAGAGCTAGGGTGGACCCATTTGCAAGATATTTTAACATTTTATACAAGCCACTTAGCTGGTGGACCTCGATCCCTTCAAGATAAATCCCACCTGGAACAACAGAAGAACAGGGGAGAATAGAATTGCAAAAATACTCGAGAGGTTTTATTGGTAGAAAGTATCCTGGGTAAGAATTTGATGTTCACACAATGGGTTGATTTCGGTGGAGACTCTAATCACCTTACTATCTATCTAGATATATAAAAAGTCCCAAAAAACCAACCAACCCTTTCAAATTTTGTGCAGCATGGTTAAAAAATGAGGAAGTGGTCCATCTAATCCAAACAAATTGGACCCCTTATACACCTGGAGCCAGAATCCATGTTGCATTACATTTTTCCCAAAACATCTACCATATAAAATCTCTTTTCAAAGAATGTCCAAACTAAAGAATGAGGCATAGGATCAGACTCTAAAACAGATCGAATCAGACATTGTTGAAATTCAAAATTCAGAGGGTGGTGGTTTCCTCTCCCAAGAAGACAACGAAAAGATGAATTCCTGGAATCCAATAGGAACAAATTCCTGAAATAAAGGGAGGAAGTCTCGAGATTAAAAATTAGAGCAATCTAGCTTACAAGTGGTGATTATAACACAAAATTCTTCTTGTTCTATGCAAAAGGTATAAATCTACATAATACTATTCAGAAATTAAAGAACTCCAATAATGAGGTGTGATCCTCCTTTAAAGACCTACTTGGGATCACTAAATCACATTTTGAAACACTCTTCAAAGAAGAGAACGAGGCGACAATTGTAGAAGTGATTCAAATATCCCAATTCCTTCTAGGAAAAATCTTAGAAGAGGATAACATGAAGCTCTTGGAGGAGATATCTAAGGATGAGATGAAGGAAACTCTGCGTAATTTCTAGAAGGACAAAATCCCTAGGCTAGATGGATGGACCATTGAATTTTTTTTGGCTATTGTTGTAATCTCACAGATCACATAGGGTTACCAATAATACACATTAATACAAACATACATAACAAATCCAAGAGACAAGAACAAGTAAGTAGAATAACAGATTATATTATAGTGAAAGGGTCCATACAATACAGAGAACTAAACCGCGTTCTCATCTGGCTCAACAACCTAATATATATGATTTACAAAAAGTTACAAATAACTACCTGTCAGTTCACTCAACCGACACGACCTTAGGTGGCCGACCTAATCTCTCATTAGTCGGCTGACCGACTTAGTCGGCTAATCGACTAAGTTGGCTATCGTTCAAGTCGGCATACCAACTTGCTCCTCCAACATCTCCCCCATGAACAAAATGTTTCTTCATCCTGAAGAAACAGGGAGGTACCAAAATTTCTTTGTCTATCTAAGTAGTTATTCTTGTACTTGATATTCATGGGATGCGAAGTCTGATGGTTGGTCTTTTCTGTACACAGACTTTGACAATTGCTTCAGCTGTCACTGCCAGCTGATGTTGAAAATCCATCCAACTCTGCAATATTTTCTATATGTCGATGGTTAGTGTAGTCAGACTTGATAGGATCGACATTTTCTCTTGAATGGAAATTTCAGCTATTCTTTCCATGTCAGGACCCATCAACTGGTCCTTTTCCTCTGCTGTCTCTAGTAGACGTTTCATCTGCGGGTAGATGATGTATACTTTTTCTAAGTTTGGAATGGCTTGTTGTACCCATTGATGTGCTTCTTGCTCAAGCTTCTGTAGTTTGGATGTTTCAAGCACTATTTGGTCTTCAATTGTGCGTCTGAGTGCTTCCTCAGTGCTTTTCCTCTTCTCTAGTTCTTGGATCTCTGATCTTGCCTACCTGGTTCACTGATAAACTTGCCCATAGTAAGCAGGCCAGTCTCGCAGTACTTCTTCTGTAATGACAGACTCCTCCATGTGATCTTGCAACACCTTGTATGCTTCTGCAAAGGCTGTGTGCTGCTCCATCAATAGTCAGACAGTTTCTTCTTTCTGCTCCTCTTTTGTGTCTTGAATTTGTGCCTGCAGCGTTGACACCATGCTCTCAAACAACTAATAAGATCTTTCTAATGGTTTGTCAGTGTCAACCTCTGTCGGTCTTGGTATCACCATTTGTACAAGGCTTCTGCATTTGTTGAGAAACTCGACTTGTTCTTTTTCATTGTTGTCGAGCTCCTTACATCTCTGTTGGCTCCTTGTCTTTGCTTCAATTGCCAGTGTTTCGAGGATTTTTCCTAGCTCTGCATCTTTCCACTTGCTTGCATTGACTACAGTGCTCAACCCAAGTTGACTGATGTGGACCATTGTTGTCTGTCCATGATGGTCCTTCTTATTCATGTGCTTTTGTGTTTCTGCTTACTTCGGCACCTATGTACCTGCAAGAGTCATGTCTATATTTTTTGTTTAATGGGCAGTAGCGATTGATGGTATTTCTGTTTGAGTCGGTTGGATGACTGCTACATCTAGTTGTGCCTCTGGTTGATTAGATATAGGGTGTCCAGAAGTGGATGTGGTTAGTGCAGCTAGTTGAATTAGAGTTTCTGAGTTGCGGGGTGGTGGTGATGGTGTTGATGAATGGTCGGGTGTGATTGGGTTGGTGGAAGTGTGGTCAGGTGATGGATTGTGGATCTGAGGAGGTGAGTCCATGTTGAAGATCAGTTGGTCGATTTCTCGACTTATGTCCTCCATATTTTCTCTTTCCTCATCGCCAGTCGGTTCAGAAGCTGGTTGGTGGGGTTCGGGTTTAGTCGAAATGACAGATGTGGTCCGACTGGCGACAACTTCAGCTTCTTTGTCGGGGTTCCTTTGGAACATCGAGCTTATTATTGCCACAGTCTTCGGCCTCTAGAGTACTTGGCTAGGTTGGGAAATGGGTAGTCGGGATCCGTCAACATTGAACAAAGGTGCTTTGGTAGAGAGCTTCTACACCGTGACGAATATCTCAGGCAGTTTTTCAATTTATGCTTGGAGGTCTCTGTCACGGTTGAACTTTTCCTTCTTAGCCTCCAACATAGCATTCTTGCATAAGTCAAGTGGAATTACTGAAATCTATTCTGGTATTAGTTCTTCTATTATTTTTGTCAGAGACGGAGGTGGGGGTGTAGACACGAGATCCACAACATTTTCAGCGGTCGAAGTGTGTGTGCTCTTCGCCTTCTTTGGTTGACCTGGCTGTGCCCTTGCCTCAACAAATTTCTAAAATTGGGTTTCCACTAGAACTTTGTTTGCTACGGCATCTTCAATTATGTCGAGGGTCGTAGCTACTAGTTCCTTCTCCTCTTCTAAAGATTTTGCAATGATAAGCTTGCGCTTACCTTTCCCTTGCTGTTCTTGTTGTGTTCTCTTCCTTTTTCTTGAGGCTGCTATCTCCTTCGACAATTTGGCTATATTTTCTTTGGTGGCAACATACTCTGGATTTTTGGTTTCTATCTCTCCCCTTGGCTCTTGAGTCAAGATGATATTTTCTTCAGTCGGATTGGTTACCTGTTGTTCGATGTGTGTCTCTTCTCTTTGTTTTGTCGAAGGTTTGATTATGATTTGCAGTCGACCAGGTTCTTCGACCGGTGTCTCCTCTGACACAAAGGTACTGATGTATAGGTTAAGCTCATAATCCTCCTCCTTCTCCTGGTCTGTCAGTGGTTCCTCTATCGAGAAGTCTGTTTCCTTTGCTTTTGCTGGTATTGGTACTTTTGTTCCCGCCTGTCGAGATAGCTCCCAAAAGATGTCTTCAACTGCCGTATAGTAGTCGAGGGTTCTTGCATTTTTTTTGGCACCCTGCATGTACCACACCATAGTATGGTCGAGTTCTAGCTGAATGTGGGCCTTTTTAGGAAAACTTCTTCGAATGTTCTAAGGCACCCTCCATCTGGTTGTGCGAACTTTTAGCTGCTAGAGCCAGTTTTCCAACAGCACTTTCCCATTTCTAAGTTCCTTCATTGTTCCACTCTGGGTGAATGGTTTGAACCTCCATATATGAAATCTTGTCAGCTCTTGAAATTGCTTGTCCACGATAGGGAACAAAGAGTACATTACTTTCCATAAGATAAGGGACGGGAACCTAATAATTCCTCCTGTCTCTTGGTATTTTTCACAGATGTTTTTGATCATGTCGGTGACATACTCAGCCCATCTATATACCTTTATGTTGGTTGTAATGGTGTCTACTACCTTCAAAATATCCATTTTGAGGTCACTTCCATGACCTGCCATTATGAGTGTCGTGGCTATGATCTTAGCCACAATCTGTGGTGTTTGGGCTGTTATGTGGCTAATCATCAACCCTTTCGAGTTTTTGCTTGACGCCGACCCTGTTAGTTCTTCGACCAGTCCTTATTTTATACCGATTGGTACTGGGTCTCATTTGTTTGATAGACTTGTCAGTTTGTAAATAACTTCCCCAGAGATGTCGACTGGTTGATCGAAATAAAATCGACCGTTGTGGTACCAGCTCATGATAAACTTTACCGTTGTTTCTTTTGTGGCGCCGAAACTGGCCATGAGCGGTGTGTTGACATAATTTACAATGGAACTGTGTTGTATTTTCTCTACAGTTGGGGTAGGTTTCTTGTCGACGTACGCCCATTCTTTTATCTCGACCCATAGTTTTTCCCATGAAGCCTCCTGCACCTTAGCATTCTTAATGTTCTTCAGTCTTCTTACTAATGGTGTCTCTGCAGTCTATAGTTCCTTGGTTTTGGCTACGGCTCTGGTCTATTTTGGTGCCATCTTGTCGGTCTAAGGGTCAATTTTACTATGGTGCTCTTGGTTTTCAGTCATCTAGTTGCTCTGATGCTCTCTCTGTTTGAATTGCGGTGAATGATCCTTTGGTGGTTCAGTATTTATAGTGGACATGTTGGATGTTTTTGTCGATGAGTGTATTAATGGCGGACATGATGGTCCAGCTAGAACACTTGAGTGTGCATTAATGGTGCTTGGCTTTTGGCGCTCGAAGTCATGAATGCGTGATGGGACTGTAGAGGTCGTCGGTCGATGTCGGTTATGAAAATGGTCGATGGTGTTATATCAATGGGCATGATGTCAGTGGTCGAAGTGGTGATTCCCTGTCATTCTTTTGTGCGTGTATCAGTACTATTTTGCTTTTTGGATTTGTTTTTAGATTTTTATAGCTTTTTTTAACCATTATGGTTGTTATATGTTTTTTTATTTGTTTTATTTTTATTTTTTTAAGAATAGATTTGTTTTACTTTCTGTAGCGTTTTAGTCGGTCCCCATTAACGAGTTTCTGAAATACTATGCCTTGTAACGTCCTTAGTCGGACTGATCTGTTGGTATGTATCTCTTCAACAATATAGGGTCCCATCCATTCTGTATGTAGCTTTTTAGGTTTTCCTTTCACCCAACTATTGTATAATAAGACAACGTCTCCTACCGACAGATTTTTGTTTTCGATGTTTCTATCATGCCATGCTTTTTGTTGTTGTTTTTGGATTTCTTGATGTTGGATCACGATTAGTCAGTGTTCTTCAAGTTTACTTAGTTGCAATAGTCGGTCATTTCTTCCTTGTTTGACATCAACATGTAAAATTTCTGCGATAATAGGTGTCTGTTATCGAAAGTGTAGAGGAACTACTACTTCCTGTCCATAAACTAGTCGAAATGGTGTTTGGTCAGTTGTCCCTTAGGGTTTTGTTTTTTGTCATTTGTACAAATGCTTTGATCTATTTTGCAGTTTTGACCAATTCTCATTTTGGGGTTCAAAGTTGAAATCTTTGATAAAATTTTCTTTAAGTTCATGCCATAGAAATGTTTCACCCCGAGCTTCTTCCATATTGTACCATTTGTTCGGTAAGTCGACAAGTGTTGATGGAAATAAGTGTGGCCATGTACGTTCATCCTCATATCCCAATCTTCTCCATTCTTTTTCACATATCTTTATATGGTTTTCTGGATCCTGTCCTTGGGTAAATATAGGTATCTGAGCCTGGTTGGTTAACTCATTTCCTCCAAACCTTTCTACAAAATAAGTCAAAGCTATTGTCCATGTCTGTAGTCTTAACTGATGTGTATCCCACCATCTAGCAGCTTGTCCTGTAAAATTTTCTACTAAACTTTGTAGTCGGCCATGTTCACCGATGTTCCTAGATACTTGCTCTACATGCATAACTGGTGATTGTCTTTCTTTATACATTGGGATTTTTGTGGTATTTATATTTGTTGGTTGTAATGTAGGATATTCCCTAATTTTCTTTTCAAATATTTTCGGGATGCTGGACACCACAAAGCATTGTTTGACTGGTTTCTTCTGTACTTTTTGAATAGTCCAGCATCCTCTTTCTTTTGTTTCATAGTTTTCAACCTCCCAATCATATAGTTCTGCATCTGAATTGTATCCTACTGAGTCTTGGTTTCCTAAGTAAAGTTCACCATATGTATTAGGTTCTGTGTAATCTTCATTATTCTGTATCTTATATAGTTGTTGGATGTCAACTTCTTCATCAATTGGTTCTATCCAAGTTTCTCCTTGGGATGGATGAATAGGTACTATGAATTTTTGTCCATTCCCCTTTAATTTTATTCTTTCTTTGTCCAAGGATATCGAGGCTTTCATTTTTCTCCCCCAAGGTCGACCTACTAATGCTAGGAAGAAGCTAGATCCTTCCTTAGGGTTAATAATTTCAAAGTCGACTTTAGTCGATATACCTTTTATCGTTGTGTCGATATTTTTCCAAACTCCAATAGGTTCAATTAGGCCTTGGTTGGCAAGTTTCAGGTATATTCCTGATTCATATAATCGAGGTCTTCCTAACTGTTCCCATGTGTCTTGAGTCATAATATTTACTGTGATCCAAAATTGAGTACAACTTGTCGAACATGGTATCCTTCAATTTCCAAGTCGACAATTGGGTCGGCATCACTTTTATCTTTTTGGTTTAAGCTGTAGATATTCTTTGTTTGTTTTTCGTTGTTTTTGTTGTGTTTTATTTTATATAGTAAGTCGATGAATTGTGATATTGTTTTATCTTTTTGTACCAACTGTATTAGATCTTTTACTATGTCCTGTTGATTATCATCTTCTTCTTCCTGTCGAGCAAATTCTTTAAATATATTTGTTGCATCTTTATATATTTGTTTTTCTTTAATTGGGTCAGGATAAACATTTTTTTCTTTTATCTTGCTTATTTGGGGGTTATCATTCCCAGTTTTCGTCCCTTGTCGGGTTACGATATGTAAATTCTTTGTATTGATAATATCATGTTTTGGCACACATGAAAAGACATTAACATTCTTCTTTTTATTTATCTTTTCAAACGTAATAGGGAAATCCTCTAATGAGTGATCCCATACACCACAATTAGTACAAAATTTTAGGTCATTCCTGTCTTTGTATGGACAGTCTGCATGTCGGTGTCCTTCCTTGTAACATGGGAAACATTGGATGGGCTGACGTGGTCGGTTGTCTCGATTCCCAAAGAATCGACCTCGACTTCCATAGGCTCCACGTCAGTTGTCTCGATTCCCAGAGAATCGAACTCAACTTCCATAGCCTCCACGTCGGTTGTCAAACTGGCGTTCGTACCGACGAACTTCAAACCTTTGATTATTTTGGTCGTTTTGCTCATTGTTTTGTGCAAGTGCATTAGTCTAATATACTGCCTGATAATTTTGTTGATTCTTTAGATTCAGGTGGCAGTCTGAGGTGTTGTGATTTTTAGTTTCACAGATTGCGCACCATGATGCTTTTCCATTCTTCATGTTAAATGGGTAATCTTTTGTGGTATGCTCTCCATGCTCCTGGCAGATGTTGTAGAAACATTTTGTTTGCACAAATCGAACATCTTGTCAACTAATATCATGTTGGCAATTGTCCTTTGAATGTCTGGTCGTTGAGCACTTCGTGCACCAAATATCCTCACTCTTAAGGTTTAGCCCTTTTAGATATTTCTGCATGATCTCAAGATGTTCCTTCAATTTGTGATCCATGGAGTATGCTGGAATGTCTTCATCCATTTCTACTTGTAGAGCTTTTGTGAGCACATCTTCATAAGTTTTGAATGTCTCCAGACTGATGTGTTGACGAATCTTCTATGACAGACCTGCAAGAAACCACTGGATTAATAGTTTCTCATCAATGACATATTCCAATTGGCTGAGAAGGTCTTCCAGCATTTGGCGTAGTCGTAGACAATTTCTCCTAGCTTTTGTGATGTTGTCTCTAATTTCTTTGCTACCAGATGTTTTGCATCTAAATTTTTAAAGAATGATAGAAATTGTGCTTTGACTTCATCTTTTGTTACTCGTGGGGTTCTCTCATAAAAGGTCATATACCAAGTTAATGCCCTCTTCCTTAAGGCACCAGTGAACTGTGCCATCTATTTTTCTTCATCAGTAACTTGGTTGGCTTCCCAAGTCGACTCACAAACGAACCAATGTCATCTGGGGTCCTCATCTCCCTCATATAGAGGGATGTGCACTGTCCCATGACCCATGTTGGAGTCACTATCACTCTCTTCCTTAGGAGGTGGCAGTGGTGGTGAGGATAGTGGGTTATTTTGTTTATTCTTATGTGTAGAACTATTGTCGACAGAAATATCGTTTCCATCAGTCGTCTTGGTTGTCGTTTCTTGTCCGATAAGCAGTCGATCGGGGTCAACTTCTCCCATCGATGTCCAACTACAATTATTTGTTTGCAGCTCCAAATTTTTTGTATTTTCCAAAGCTGTATTTGGCAGGGGGGGTGCTCCTTTGTGTGTCGGGTAAAGTAAGTGGATACTCCGGTTGGAGGGTAACGCTTGAAGGATGACCCAATTTCCTTCTTCTGGTCGACAGATAATTAGATGATTATCATTGTTTATCTTGTCGTCTAGTCGGCTCCAAATACCAAAGTCACCAGCTCCTAATCTGAGGTCCTCTTCGACAATTGTTTGTATCCTATTACTCAGATCCGTCGGAGATAGAGGTCTTAACTCCTGGGAGACTTCTAATTGGAGAGCTTCTTGCTACTCCATCCATAAATCTTCTTCCATAGGGGACGCTTCTTCTTCCACGCCTTCCTCATGTTGGTCATGACCTGACTCTGGCGGACTTCTCTCTTGGTCTGTCACCTTAGTGCTCATTCCTCTTTGCAGCGCTATGTCTCTTTCTCTTCTCTCTTCCCTTCTTTGCAGCCTCTTCTCCCTCTCTATTTTATGAAAGTCTATTGTACCTTTATGTGATACTGTCCTTTTGATTTCCCTTTTAGGTCGACTTCTCATTGCTGGTGAATGGTTTCTCTTTAGTCGACTAGAATCCTCTCCACTTTACCCCGACATATGACTAGCTACCCCCCCATTGCCTACCTGACGCTTTAGAAAGCCCAGATAGTTTTGTTCACTTGCTTAGGAAGTATTCCCACTCCCTTTCAGCAATGAATTTCTCCCACTTCTTTTGTTTCTCCTCCCAGATAGTATTTTGTGGCGGTTCACGTAGTAATGGACGAGGTTCAACGATATGACCTACTCCTTTCTCGATCAAAAATTTGAACGGCAATATCGATAAGGAACACAAGAATTGTTCGGTGAGGTCTATGTAGAATTTATTCTTGATAGTTTCCACCAAAGTTCTTTCCTCTACGGCTTACTCCTCGCAGAATTTGTCGACGATCTTTTCGAAACACTCCGATAGGTTTGTTCTTCCCCCTTGAATCAGTTTGTCTAGCAGCTGTTGGTCTTTAATCGCTTTCGGATTTTTCATCCAGGAGTTTCTTCAAAAGCTGGGGCACTGATTCTACAAACTTCTCATGAGTCTCGGTAAAGAACCTTTCTTTTGCTTGAGCAGTCGTTAATCTATTTCTTCGTGCGTAATTTTGCAAGTAGTTTGTTATTTTACATTCCCACCAGTCCTTAATCTCTTGTTCTGATATCATCTACTTGTATACATCTCAGACATGTACTACCGGCAACGGAACCTATGTTGTAATCTCACAGATCACATAGGGTTACCAATAATACACATTAATACAGACATACATAACAGAGCCAAGAGACAAGAACAAGTAAGTAGAATAACATATTATATTATAGTGAAAGGGTCCATACAATACAGATAACTGAACGACATTCTCATCTGGCTCAACAGCCTAATATATATGATTTACAAAGAGTTACAAATAACTACCTATCGGTTCACTCAACCGACACGACCTTAGGTGGCCGACATAATCTCTCATTAGTCGGCTCACAGACTTAGTCGGCTAATCGACTAAGTCGGCTATCATTCAAGTCAGCATACCGACTTGCTCCTCCAATAGCTATCTATGACACAATTGGGCCTTACCTCCTCCATTTGGCTAAAGAGCCTCGGGTAAACGGGCATACGCATCCTCCCCTCAATTCCACTTTAATTTCTCTCATCCTAAAAAAAGGAAAAACCAGATTCTCTAGAAGAATTTAGGCATATCTCTTTGTGTAACATCACCTACAAAGTTGTTGTAAAAATTATGGTTCAAAGATTTAGAAAGGTTCTCTCAAAAATCATCTCCCTCAAACAATCTGGCTTCCTTGAAAATAGATAGATTCATGAAGCCATATAAGTTTCTCAAAAAGGGATTCACAACATCAGAACCAATAAAATAAAAGGAGTAGTTCTAAAGATTGATATTTCTAAGGATTTTGACAAGGTAAGTTGGCTCTATCTAAGACCCTCCTAACCCATTTGGGTTTTAGTTACAACTTCATAAAATGGATTTTTTGTTCCATCTCTACAACTTCTTTTGTTGCTCTCATAAATGGTTTGGCCTCCCTTTCTTTACCTTGGAGAGAGGGATTTAGAACGGTTTCCCTCTTTCCCCCCTGATTTTTCTATTGGTGGCTGAAGGACTTAGCAGAGCACTAATTGATGCAAAGAGAAGAGGCATGTTCTTAGGGATCATAATTTCCAACAACTTGAAAATCACACATCTCCTCTTCATGGATGATATCCTTATATTTTGTAATGGAACGATCAGGGATGCAGAGATGCTTTCAGGGATCCTCCAACTTTTCAACAAGGCCATAAGAATGAGGTTGAATGAGCATAAATCTACCCTCACTCCCATTAATATGGAAGAAGCAGAATTTTAAAGATACACAGAACTTTTCCCTTTCAGCATCACCCCCATGGAGGAAGGATTAAAATACTTGGGCTTTAGACTGAAACCAAATAGTTACAGAAAGGAGGACGAGAACTGGTTATTGGCTAAACTAGAAAAAATGATCATCACTTGGTGTAATAGATGGTTATCCAGAGCTGGTATATTAGTTCTATTCAAATTGGTGCTAGAAGCCATCCCAGTCAATTAGATGTCTCTCACCTGGATCCCAAACACCATTTTGGAAAAATCCCAAAAAATATGTTCCAAATTTCTCTAGTCAGGAAAGAATGAAAATTTTGTACTTCCTTGGGTGAAGTGGGTACTATCATCTTAATCAGATAGTTGACCCTGTGACTAAAAATATATGGCAGTAAGGGTAGAAAGGGGCTAGAAATCTGGATCTTCCAGACCTCATGGCCGCAGATTGGAACATATACACACAGAATCTCAAATCTGTTCATATTAGGCTCATTGAATTCTCGAACGAGCTCATTTGGTACCATGCAACAAATGGTCTATACACTCCCAAGACTGGGTATCAACACTTAATTTCCACAGCTCAACAAGGAGACCCCCCTTGGTGGCAGAAAAGTATTTGGAAACTAAATTTCCCTCTAAAATCATTTTTTTTTATATGATGTGCCTTGGGAAACAAAATACCAACATGGGACAGGATGAAAAATAATCCTTGGAAGGCTCGGGATGGTGCACTTTATGCAAAAATGGGGACAAAAACATCACCCACCTTTTTATATCATTCCCATTCACAAAACAAATCTAGAATACTTCACAAACTCTTTTAAATACAAATCTGGCATGGCAAGGTCAAAATCTTGAGGATGCTTGGAAAACATGGACAACTTCAAATAATCTTTCCTCTCTGAGAACCTGCCTCTTTTACACATATAGGGTAGTTGGTTGGCTAGGAACGCATCCATTTTTCAGGAAAAACCATCTTCTCCAGATATCATTGCAAAATAGGGGCTAGATATTTTTTCGTATTTTCCACAAACCAAGGACACCTTGACAATTTGTATCATCACCAAAGAACAAATAAATGTCACCCAACCATGGGCTTATTTTAACGAAGCCTCTCAAGATATTCTATGCGAGGGGGAGCATTCCTTTTCTTATCTTGGAATCACCACTATAAAATCCAAATGGGCCTAGGGAAGGGAACAAACAACTTTGCTAAACTCCTTGCGCTAAAGCTCCTTCTCTGCTTCGCTTTAGATAAAAATTGCAAAAATGTTCAATTTTTTGGAGATTCTATGGTTGTAATTAATTGGGTGAATAAAATTCAAAAGTGCAGAATTACAAACCTCAAAAACTTTGATACCATAACATGTTGTCATGTGTACATGGAAAGAAACTCTTGAGCAGATAAGCTCTCTAAGGAAAGAGTAAGGATGGAACAAGGTACCTGGAAGATAATAGAGTATAATGCAGGAGAAGTCTATGAATTTTATCATAGACCCTTCATAGAATCACAGCAGTGGTAATTCTCATCAGAATATTTACACACGGACTATGATATTTTGGTTTATTTTCGGGATACTACACAAAATATTTTTGGCAGATATATGAGCCATTTAGAAGGATCAGTTTTTTTTTTTTTATGACACATAAAGGAAAAAAATACATGTATACAAGGGCATATTTTCTTTTGGAAGATATACGAGTCTTTTAGAAGAATATGTTTTTTGTTTCCTGTTATGAATCAAAGTACATAAAGGAAAAAAGACATGTATACAAGAGCATGTTTTTGGAAAGAAACACTACTACATGAAGCTCTGTGGCTCAATTCTTATGTAAATGTATGCATACACACATTCTGCAGATGTAATTTCATTACTATAATAAAATTACTTTTTTTTTAACAGAAATATATATATATATATATGTGTGTGTGTGTGTGTGTGTGTGTGTGTGTATATAAGAGTTGTAAATTATTTAAGCTAACTTGTAATATTATGTTTTAATTTTTAATGATAATACTAACACTTTTCAAAATATTTAATTATTGTTAAAGTTATTTAGAGATTAATATCAATTATTATATTTTTAAGATTAAAAATACAATAAAAAGATTTTTAAAAGTAAATTAAAAAAATTGAAGAAATAATGTACATGTTAAATTTATTATTACTAAAAAGAAAAATTGAATTTATTTTCAAAAATATTATTTAAGGTTTGTAATAGAAGTTTAAATGTTTACCAGAATAGCAAAGTTTGGTGAAGAGACACAAAGAAGAATCCAACTTGTAACATCCAGTGTGACTCCTATCTCAATCAAAACCAACCAGAGAAAACCCTAGTCCACCTTATCATATGCTTTAGATAGGTTCATTTTTAGAATCAAGGATCTCATAATTCTTCTTATCTTAGCATAGCCAAGACACTCTTGAGTAACTCCTATCACTTCCAGAATTTATTCAATAAGAACCCTTATTGCTCTTTGGAAATCCTCTCCAAAAAAATCGGTTTCAATCTCAAAGCAATATCTTTTGTCACTAACTTATACATCAGATTGCACAATGCAATTGATCTAAAATTCTTAAAAGAAACAGAGTTTTCCTTCTTCAAAATCAAGGTAAAAAAGATAGCATTTAGAGCACTGCTATGAAATTTTCTCTTCTAGAAAATTCCATAATTTCCAACAACTCCTTTCCAAACAAATCATAAAAAACCAAGAAAAATTCAACCAGCCAATCATCCAAACCTAGGATTTTTATCCTTTGCAAAAAAATTTAGACCGTGGTCACTTCATCTAAACTAATCTCTTTTTCCAAAGAAATCCCCTCTTCTCTTCTTATGTTTCAAAACTTCCATTTGATTTCCTATATTATTTTTCTTCGCATCTCTGTAAAGATTTGAAAAATAATTGACAACCTCCTTTTGTATTTCAGTTTGAGAATGAATAAAACACCATCATGTGTAGAAATATCCCAGATTTTGGGAGAACCAAAAATATATTATAAAACCATATTATATAATGTATATTATAAAACCCTATTATAAAAAACATTATAACAAATTAAAAAAAAAAGACAAAAATATATATGATATAAAATACAAATTATAAAACAATATTTTTATAGTGTAATTCTTGAAACTTTTTATTAAATATATTATGAAAACTAACTTAAAATGTAAACAATGTTTTGTTTTAATAAAATGAAATTGCTTATGGTTTGTTTTTAAGACAATGACATGGGGTATAGGGGGATGGGTGGGTGGTGCCACTTGGAACGGTGGGTGGGTGGCGGGGTGATTCTCACAATCTTCCACTCCCTTTATACCTCATTCTATGGTCTTAAAAAAGGCATTTATTGTAATTTTTTAAAAATTTATATATATAATTTTAAATTATTGGTTGTATTTATTATTTTATTGTTTTTTTGAATTTATGAATTTTATTATGAGATTATTTTTAATGGATTAAGTTCGTAAAGTCCTTTTTTTTTTATGGTTAAGCTTTCACTTATATGTTTTATTTTTGAGTTTTTATTGGACATTTTATTTTAAAAAATATATATTTTTCTTTAGTTTTTTTTATTTTGGTTTTAAAAGTTATTTAAAAAAGAAAAAAATATAATATTTTTAAAAATCCATAATTTTAACTTTAGAGAATAAATAATTGTTAATAGTAGTGCCTATTTTTTATAGGAGGGTTTATTTTTGTATTTTCATTACACCAATATTAGTTGTTAAGGTCATAATTTCAAATAATTTATAATTTCAACTTTGAAAAAAGAAAATAAAATTACTACCTTAACATTAGTTTTCGATTTAAAAATAGATTTAGTATACTTAAATACTTAAATACCCTCAGGCATTTATCTTAAGCAAATTTTAACAATGTTATTCAAAATATCATTTGTTTTTACTAACATTATGTTGGAAAATGTTGTTGAAATCATTGAAATTCTCAAACATTTAAGCAACACTCATATAATATTTTTAAGTAAAATTTCAAACAAAATTGAGAAAAAAAATTGTAATTTATTTTAAAAAATTTAATATAGAATTCTTAATTTAAAATTGCATTGTGAATTACTAAATTTCTTTGAATCTTATTAGGTTTATGACGAGAAGAAGATACACTTCCTACAACATTATTTGATTGTCTTACTCCATCCTTTTTCAATAAACTAGATTAGATTTAATTAGGTTGAAATTAATTTTTGAAATACAAAATAAAATATTCAAGTTTATAATATATATAATAGTGTTTTTTTTAATAAAATTTAAATTTTTTGAAATACAAAATAAGATATTCAAGTTTATAATATATATAATAGTGTTTTTTTAATAAAATTTAAATATAAAATAATTTTATGATTGATAAATATAAGCTCATAATCATTTTTTAGTACGTTATAATTATTATGTTAATATTATGATTTTAAAATTTTAAAATAAGGAAATTTCTAATATTAAAGATGAATAACATTTTTTTAACATATATTTTATGTGAATTTATGTTTATTCATTAATTATTTTTTCAATGCTATAGTTTCAGTTGACTTGTCATGAATATTGATTTCGAGATATTTATAAGAAAACAAATCCTCTAAGTTGTTATTGTCATACACAAAATTAGTGTAAGCGACCTTCATGATAATCACAACTTTTGTTTTACCCATATCATTGTAGAAATCCTTGAGAATTCTTACTTGTTTATGAAGATCAAGGGGACAAACACCTTGTCATATTACAATATCATTAACATAAATAAGGAGGACAACAATTATTCCAACTAAGGTCGTGTGAGTGCAACCTTCTTCTTCTAAACAACCTTTGAGCTTATTGATATATGCTGAAAAGGGTAAGGAGTAACCTTGCTTAAATCCAATATTACAATTAATATATTTTGACTACCCTTTAGTGAGATATTAAATTTGGCAATGAAAGTATTGTATAACCTTATCACAATATCTCTCAATTCAAAAGGAGCCTTTATCTCTTTTAATATGTTCCACAAGTTATGTCTAGGCATTGTATCAAAAGCTCTTCTAAAGTTCACAAAGCAACATAAGACTTTGGATTTTCTATTACAACATTTCTTTACAATGATCCTGAGTGTACTGAGTCAGTCCATGGTAGAGTGATCTCTTTTAAATCCCACTTGAAGTTTATCCAGCTACCTTCACTTCTAGCCATACAATGATTTTCTTTTATAAGATGATTCTGTAAAGCTTGGATAAGGGAAGGCTAATCATAAATGTTTGATAATTAGAGGGGATATTTTTATCACTATTTTTAAATATACGATAATGAGGCTCTGATTCCATGGACTAGAGAAACCTTGATTTCCTTCGAGATTGAAGAGTTTTTGGATGTGAGAGATGAGGACAACCACTCCAATTTTTAATATTTGTACTTGGTATCCTCCAATGCCAATGAAAAATTTAGTGGTGAATTTTATCCCATGGGGTATTTTTTAACTTTTTTCCAAAAAAGGATTCACCAAGTTGCCTTTTTTTTTCAAAAATCATTCACCCAAACTCCATGGGATCATTTTTTTACTCTAAAAATCGCCAAAATTGTCCAAAGACTATATTAATTCCTTTGAAAGTTGAATATTTAAAAAGAAAAAAACGCCAAACATTTTATGGTTGCAAATTTAAGAATTAGAAAGAATTGCCAAGGTTTATACACTTCGAAAAAATTATGGATCCTTAAAATTGTATGTACATTCTATATCCTTATATTTACCATTTGGTAGGCATTTAGCCACAAAAATAATGTCTTCTATCAAGAAAACTCCTTTCACTATATGAAGATATTTTATCTATCACAACTGAGGATTGCCATAACTTAAAAAAATTATATATATAAATTGATTTGTTTCGATATCTATTAAGAAAAATTATTCCATGCTAATTTTTAACATATCTTACAACTTGACGAGAACTTTATACTCAAAATGAGAACCCTAGCCATAAAAAAGCATTTTTTTTACATAAAAACAACAAAAACAACCCTCGAATTAATAAGTGGTGCTATCAGTAGCACCCTTTCTTTCAAAGCTAAAATTACAAGATTTTTTAAACTTGGACCAGTGCGATTGCGATCGAAACTCCAAATCAACCCCCTTGCAATCGAAACTCTAAATCAACCCCCAATTGAAAAAGTAGTTCTCCAAGAATCGCTCTCTTTTTTCTCGAAGTGAAAATTATGCTTTCGAAACCGTGGCCTTAGCAATGGACATTGTTGCTACCAAAACCCTAAAATCAATCCTCGAATCGAAAACTAATGTTACTGTAGCACCCTCATTTTCTTTTTCAAGGTCGAAATTACAAATTATTTAAAGTGTGACCTTAACAACTAGTATTTATGTAATGAAAATGCAAAAATTAACCTTCTTATTAAAAATAGATAGTGCCATTAACAATTATTTATTCTCTAACGTTAAAATTATAGACATTTTTGAAAGATAACCTAATTCATTTTTCTTAAAAAATAACTTTTAAAACCAAAATAAAAACTTTTTAAAAATACAATGTCCAATAAAAACTCAAAAATAAAACATATAAGTGAAAACTTAACCATAAAAAAAAGATTTTACAAATTTAATCCATTAAAAATAATCTAATAAAAAAAATTCATAAATTAAAAAAAACATTTAAAAAGATTAAAAAACAATAAAAAAAAAATACAACCAATCAAATTAAAAATTATATATATATATATATATTTTTTTTTAAATTACAATATAAGGCTTTGTTTTATGATTTATTTTAAGACCATAGAATGAGGTATAAAGGGAGTGGGCGATAGTGAGAATCACCCACCCACCGTTCCTAGTGGCACCACCCAACCAGCCCCCTATACCCCATTTCATTGTCTTAAAAACAAAGCGTACACAATTTTATTTTATTAAAACAAAACATTGTTTACATTTTAGGTTAGTTTTTATAATATATTTAATAAAACTTTTCAAGAATTACATTATAAAAATATTGTTTTATAATTTGTATTTTATATCATGTATATTTTTGTCTTTTTTCTAATTTGTTATAATGTTTTTTATAATATTATTTTGGTTCTCCCAAAAACTGGGATATTTCTACACGTGATGGGGTTTTATTCATTAACTGAAATACAAAAGGAGGTTGTCAATTGTTTTTCAGAGATCCGAAGAAAAATAATATAGGAAATCAAATGGAAGTTTTGAAACTTTTCCCTTCTTTTTTCAATAGAGTAGAGGGGATTTCTCGAGGAAAAGAGATTAGTTTAGATGAAGTGACAAGGGCTCTAATTTTTTTTGTAAAGGATAAAATCCCACGTTTGGATGGTTGGCTGGTTGAATTTTTTTGGGTTTTTTTCAATTTGTTTGGAAAGGTGTTGTTGGAAATTATGAAATTTTCTAGAAGAGAAACTTTCATGAGCGGTGCTCTAAATGCTACCTTCTTGACCTTGATTCCGAAGAAGAAAAACTCTGACTTTAGACTCAATTGCATTGTGCAATCTGATCTATCAGTTAGTGACAAAAAATATTGCTCTGAGATTGAAACCAATTCTCTCGGAGAGGATTTCCAAAGAGCAATAAGGGTTCTTATTTAATAGATAAATTCTAGAAGCGATAGGAGTTACTCAAGAGTGTCTTCGCTCTGCTAAGATAAGAAGAATTATGAGATCCTTGATTCTAAAAATGGACCTATCTAAAGCATATGATAAGGTGGACTAGGGTTTTCTCTAGTTGGTTTTGATTGAGATAGGAGTCCCAGTGGATGTTACAAGTTCGATTCTTGTTTGTGTCTCTTCACCAAACTTTGTTATTCTGATAAATGGTGCTCCAACTTTTATTCGATGCTCTCACGGTCTGGTCTCAGTCAGGGTTACCCTTTATCACCTTGCTTTTCCTTCTGGTCACTAATTCAAAGTTGAAAGGTTTTTTCTCAAATATGAAGATAGCCCTTGAAATCTACTTTTCTCACCTTCTTTTTGTAGAGTGATATCATTACTTTTGGAAAGGATTCCGTGGAAGAATGGAAGTTTTTGCATAAGATTACAAAAGTTTTCTGTTCAGCCTCTAGGATGGAAATAAAATCTGAAAATTATCTTTTTACCAAAACAGAATGTCTAAGGATATTAGGAGTCAAATTGTTTCTATTTTTTATTACAAAATGGAGCATCAAGAAAATGGTTTCAAACATCTTGGATTTTTCCTAAAACCAAATAGTTATAAAAGTATTGATGGGAAGTGGTTGGTGAAAAGAATTGATAAGAAGATTAGTCTTTGGGTGTACAGATTTATGTCTCTAGCTGGGAGGTTGATTCTTGTGCAAGTTGTCTTAACTAGTTTGTCGGTGTTTTGGTTCTCTCTAATGATTGTCCCTAAATATATAATTAATATCACACATTCTAAAATATTTAATTTTCTTTGGAATGGTGCTAGAAAAAAAGAAATCTCTCCATTTAGTTGCTTGGGAACATTTACCTCTTCCAAAAGACAAAGGAGGCTGGAATATAAAGAATCTAGAGTGGTTCAATAGTGCTCTTTGTTTAAAATGTATGTGGAGAAGCATCACAGGTAAAGTCTTTGGAGAAAGGTCAGTCTTGAGAAATCCAGATTGGGTAATCTAGTTTAGAACGGAATCTTTTGACAACCTTGTTTTTTCTTTAATATGGAACAATTTTCTTAAAAAATTTCATTGGATAAAGAATTGGGTGGCTTGGGAAATTGCAAATGGTAAGCACATGAGAGGTGGCAGAGACCCATTTTTTGGTGACAATGATAACTACATACTCCACGAGGGTATTATTAATCATCTTGAGGTCCTAAACTTAACTACTCTCAACAAACTAAGAAGACCTTATTGGGAAGTTTTGAAAGAAGGATATTGGTTTGGTTAAAACGATTTTGGGGTTTACAGGTATTTCGGAAGTTTATTGGGATAATTATATTCAAACTTTAAATGAAATTGGTATTAGACTAAGCATCGAAGAAAAAATTGTATGGTCTTGGAATTAGGAAAATGGATAAGTTATTGTCAAAGAAGCATTCTCTGTCTTCCAGTAATATAAAATGGTGGAACCTAAAACTATGGAAATGGAGGATCCCACAAAAAGTCAAATGTTTCTTCGGGATTCTAATGGAAGATTAAATTTTAATGTGGAAAAATATGAGGAAAATAAGGTCTACCGGGCCATGTTTATGTCCTTTATGCTAGAAAGATGAAGATTCAGTGGAACATTTATTTATGGTTTGTGCTTTTAGCAAAGTTGTGTGGTCATATGCAGCTGATGACCTGAAAGTTTCCTTTAAGTGGAGGGGAAGTGGATTGGAAGAAAGTTATAAGGAATGGTATTATAATGAAAATTATTTTAGAATGTTTCCTATTTATATTTTCTGGAACATTTGGAAAGGAATAGATCTATTTTTTAAAATGTAATACCAAATGTCAATCTTTGCAGTTTAAAAGAAAATTTGATGGGATTAGGAAGGAAAAGGCTCAAAAGAAAATTTACAAACGTGTATTTTTTCCTTACTCAGTTGTGGGTTATTTTGATGGTGCTTTAAAGAAGGGCTCTTATGGCTATGGTTGTTATTATCAATGTCATCATGTTTTCAATCTGTGAATGGGAGGTGACAATGGTAGCAATACAAAAGCAAAACTCATGGGCCTCTGGGCAATTCTTTACTTTGCAAATAAATGTAGAATAGACTCTCTGAATGTTTATGGAGACTCTAAGGGTATAATTGAATGGACTAAAGGAGTATTCAACCTACAGGTTATCCAACTAGTCAGTTGGTGTAAGAGGATAAAATTGTTGGTAAAGGCTTTCCATCGAATTTCTTTCATGCATATTTCAAGAATATTTAATAGGGATGTGGACAGGCTCTCAAAACATGCTATCAACAATATGTTTGGAACCTTGTTTTTTCAAGAAGTGCAAGATGGCATTGTTTTGTAGGAAAGATCGACAATTTTAGATTAGTGCTAGTTTTTATTTTGTTCTTTAAGCAAAGAAGTAGAATACAATAGGAAATTGTAATGTTAGGTTGTGTTTTGAGGAAATTTTTGGGAATTCCTGTTTAATAGCTCCTAGCTAAAAGAGCTTGAAAGTGTAGTATTTTTTGAAAGCTGCTGAAGGTTTATGTAAGGTTGGAAACAAATTGAAAAGAAACTATGGAATTCTTGTAAATTTCTTTGATTCTAATATAATATCAAGAAATGTTTTTTTCGTGGAAAAAAAACGTGTTACATAAAATGATTTTTTTATTCTTTTTAGAAAATATTTTTTTCACAAAAAAGACTTGCCTACTATTATATTAAATAAAGGAAAGATTACATCTTCCATGAAAGTTTCTATATAGATACTTTGTATATGTTTTCTTCATATTTACATCGTAAGGCCTTTCTTCAGTTCTTGACTAAACTCTATTACAAAAACTTACATTATACTGCACATACTAAACAGAAAATGTCTAAAACTATCAAAATCTACTTATTACATTATATCCTTAAGGTCAAAGTCACCTTCAAAGGTCATGACACCTTCCATAAATTCTTGAATTCTAACTAAGCCAAAATTAAAAGGAATAGCTTCTTTGGAAAAAGTACGAGTTGTATCATTGAAACATTTGGAGGTGTGTCTGAAAGTGATCTCCACAAAAGACCTTTTGATATTTTGAATTTTCTTAATCCAGTGTTTGAGTAAAATCACCTACAGATTAGTTAAGTCATTCAACCAGTCTATAATAATCTTTGAATCTCCAAAGATATCGATGTTTGAAACACCAATGTGAGAAGTTATAAGCAGAATCCCATATAAGCTTAAAAGTTTAGCTTTAGTGTTTGACCCCAAGCCACCACCCAAACAGATATATAAAAAGTGATCCTTGTTTATAACATGTACAATGCCACAACCACAATGTTCATAATTTGAGGCACCATAAAAGAATCCAACTACACCTGTTAAAACTTATATAGGAGTATAAATATTTTTTGGTAAACTTTTGTTGACAGGTTTCTCATGATCCTGAAATAGATTTAGGCCTCTAATACTGCAAATAGGCACATTGAGTTGAATGTCTTGAAAAACTGCAAAATTCCTTGTATTCCAAATTGACCAAGAGATGAAGATAGGTAGAAGTTTAAATTTATCTTCATTATTGAACCAGACGTGAAAAGAGTTCTCTAAACTACCTTCTCCCCAATTAGATATGATTCCAATATGATCTTTTATAATTCTCCAAACCTCTAGATAGAAGGAGCATTCTACAAATAGATGAAATTTATTTTCACCTTTATTCCTATACGAAGGACAGAAGCTTGGGCCCTGCCATCCTCTTTTCAATAAATTTTTCCATGTACGTATTTTGTCCTTAAGTGTTAGCCAGCAAAATAATTTCAACTTTGTAGGAATGTTCCATTTCCACAATCCTTTAGACCACCAGATGTGCTCGAATATGTTTCCTTTCCTTGTCATAAAATTATATGCCAGCTTAGCTATCAATTTACCATTTTTCTTGTTTCCAGAACAAACCAGAGTATCTTTTTCAGAATTAAGTTTAGTACAAGTAGACTTCAAATTTTCAATATAAGAATCTCATTTAATAGCCCACTGACCACTAAGACCCAGATCTCTAGCATTTAACCAATATCCTCCTTTAAGAATAGTCGATTTGGGCCTCTTTAGTACATCCATAGTATTCATATCAATACATGCAAGATGCTCTATAATTTATGTTGGTAAGTAGGGACATCCATTATCACCTATGAAAGGATCAATTCCAGTAAGGAATTTTTTTCCATTTCCTATATTCCAACATATACCTTTTTTCAGCCAGTGAAACACTTTAAGGAAGTTGTACCAGACCACTGATACACTGGTATATTCAAACTCCAAGTTTCTAATTGACATGCTAACTGGAGTGTTCTTCAGATACTTTGTTTTCATTACATCACTCCACATACTATGGGTGAAAAGACATCTCCACAAAAATTTGACACAAAGTGCAAAGTTAAAAAGTGACAAAATTTAATACCCCAACCTCCCTGATCCACGGGGGTGGGTAAAATTTCCCATGGGGCTAAGTGAAATTTTCTTTCAAAATTTGAACTTGGCCAAAAAAAGTGAAATATCTTGTTCCTTATAGAGCTGATAACTGAAACTGGAAGTTTGACCAAAGAACACCAGTAAACAGGAATACTTTGAAGAGTAGCTTTAATTAAAGTTAAGTTGCCTCCAAGAGTAAGGAATCTGTAGGACCAATTTGATATTCTCTTATCAATCTTCTTTATGAGCCAATGCCAATCCTTTACTCTGTAGTTGTTAGGTTTTAGGAAGAAACCTAAATATTTAATACTAGTCTCCATCTGCTCAAGCTTGTACTGAAAAAGTTCCTTCAACTCCTCTAGGCGGTCTTGTTGAATGTTATGAGTATAGATGCAGGAATTTTCAATACTGATATTCATTCCGTTGCATTGCAAAATACATCCAATAGATATTCCATAATATTCCATTCACTGATATTGTAAAGTCCAAATAGGATAACATCATCTACAAAAATTAAATCAGAAAAATGATTTTTTTTCTGAAAATTTTATACCTAATAGCTTACTGTCCTCGTGAGCTTTAATGTGTAATCTGTTGCACCCTTCAATCATGAGAATAAATAACAACAAGGAAAGAGGAAAACCATGTCTAAGGCCTCTAGAACTCTTGAAGAAGGTTGTTGGAGACCCATTGATAAGTACTACAAAATTGGCAGAAGTTACAAACGGCATTATCAAATTTAAAACAAGTTCAGGAATGCCAATCTTAAGTAGAACCAATCTCAGAAAGTCTCAGTTGACTTTATCATAAGCCTTTGCTAGGTCAAGCTTCAAAAGCACCAACATTATATTTTTAGACTTAACAGTATGTAAACATTCCTGAGTGGTCCCATTAGCATCTAGGATCTATCTAATATCTAAGAATCCAAACCGCTCTTTGGATATGAACTTGGAAAGCAAGGGATTTACTCTATCAACAATTATCTTAGTGACCATTTTGTATACCAGATTACAGAGGGCTATAGGCCTGAACTTAGATAAATTCTCTGGATTGTCATTTTTTGGAATTAAGGTAATAAAAGTTGCATTTAGGGATCCTAACATATAACCTTTCTTTCTAGAAAATGATGCTACTTCTAGTAAATCCTTACCCAAAATGTCAAAGAAATCCAAGAAGAAATATATTGTCCAGCCATCTGGACTAGGAGTCTTATCCTTTTCAAAATTAAGCAGTTCTTTCTGAATTTCTTCCATTGTTATTTCTTTTCGTAATTCCAAGCCTTCTTCTCTTTTAAAAAAAGATGGATAATGTTCCAAAACTTTCAATTGGTTGCCAATTAGTGCACTCTTTTTATCTTTGAACATAGATTTGAAAAAATATTTTGCTTCCAATTTTATCTTATCCTAAGAAAGAGTCAAAGTTCCATTTTCATCATTAATCTTCCATATAGCATTTAAATTCCTGCGAAAAGAAGCAAAGTTATGGAAAAACTTTGTGTTTTTATCACCCGCCTCAAGCCAAATAGCTCTTCTTTTGAGCCTCAATTTGTTTTCATTTTTCAGGAGGATTTCATTCTAAGGTATTTGTAGAGTAGAAATTTTGCCCTTAATTTCATCCGAACAAGACCCTGTTGAGTTAGAAAAAAGAATATCAGAAATTTTAGATTTTGTTCGTTGTATAGTAGCTTTGTTCTCAATGGATTTTTGTCCAGCTAACAACTTCTTTCTTCAGTGCTTTTAACTTGATAATGAAGAGATCCATCACATTTGATGACCCCGGACTACAAAAATTTTCCCAAAAAACCTTAATCATCTTGCAAAAATCATCACTTTTGAGCCAAGAATGGTCAAATTTGAAAAGTCTGTAAGAGTCCAGAGGGTTTACATCCAATTAAAGAGATATTGGGAAGTGATCAAAGACATTGTAATGTAAAACATGTGATTTATAACTAGTGCTAAAATCTAGCAGGGACTCTTTTATATGAAACCGGTCAAATCTTTTTCCCACACTAACCCCCACTTTCTTACTTCTCTGGGTAGGAGTAATTTTGGAAGGGGAAATGTCTACAAGCTTATTTTTATTAAAAATATCTAAAAATTAATCCTCCAGAAAGGCTAAAGGAAATACTGTACCCCAGTTTTCAAAAGAATGAAGAGTAGATTAAGATCACCAGCTAAAATCAGGCTTTCAAGATTCAATAACCCATTGGAATCAACTCTGTTCCAAAACTCCTTTCTGTCCTAGGAAGGGGCGTAAACATTTAGGAGGTTTAACTATTTATCAAATCCCCATAAATTTCCTTTTAGTAGAACCCCTGCACAAGTTCTATAGGGTTTAAAGGAACAAGTCATAGGGTTCCAAAAAGATGCCAACCCACCCGAAAGACCCACCGCATCAAGTGCACAACATTCCGAGTCCTTTAATATTTTTAAAATGAAATCACAAGATTTAGTGCCCTCAGATATGGTTTCTTGAAAGAAAGAAATATCTGCTCTGTTATTCAAAAGAAAATTTTTGAAGGCCCGAAATTTTGGGCCAACCTCGAAGCCCCATATGTTGAAAGATTTATAAATCATTGAGTAACCTCTATAGAGGCCTTTTTTTATCTGAGGGCCTTTTTTGAAACCTTCTCAGTATTACCCTCTACCTCTGCCAGTCATATTTTTTCCGACATTGGTATATACTCAGCTTCCATTAATAAATATTTTTCGCCTTCCTCAACATAA
Organism: Pseudotsuga menziesii; assembly: GCA_001517045.1. NCBI lineage: Eukaryota > Viridiplantae > Streptophyta > Pinopsida > Pinales > Pinaceae > Pseudotsuga > Pseudotsuga menziesii. Next base: position 181,397 of record LPNX010326740.1, read on the forward strand.
TTTTCTAAAAAACATTTTTTCTTGTTCTTCCTACGGATAGTTACATTTTGACATCTAATAGAATTTATAGGAATAACATCTTTATTTTCCACAGGAGCAATAGTATAAATGGGAAGTGGGGAGAAGGTTGAAACTTTTTCTCTATTTTCTGAAATTGAGACCTTTAAACAACCCTCTGTAGCATCTTTAGGACATGTAGTATTTGTAACTAATAACCCTGACTTCGTGGAAGTCAAATGACTAGGAGAGAACAAATCATAACCCATACATGACGACTCACAAGAAACCAGAGAGTCGAGAGAGGGGTTGTGCACAGGAGTCTAAAACAGCTTAGAATGGGTAGGGTTTGGAAAAAGAGCAAAGCTAGGGTTTCTTAACCTATGGTCTAAATTTTTTTCAACTATTTTTATAAAATGAAGCTCTTTTGAAGTCAAATCTTCATATGGAATAGGTGAGGAGCAATCAGACATACCTTGTGACCGAGAGGACTCCACCTTCTGTGCAGAGTAGCTAGGTAAGCCTAGTGAAATCATAGTCAGGGTTTTCTTCCACTGTTTCTTTCCATAGGAGTATGGATTCCCTAATTTGCAGTCACTCTTAACATGGCTGATGTCGTGGAAGATTAGGAAATGGAAAGGGATGCTTTTATAATCTAGTCTCTGGTTAAAAGTGCAGTCTCCCCAATTTATCTTAAACATTTTCGGCAACCCCTTCAAGGTATCGAGTTCCACCATGACCCACACCATTCTTCTGTCACTTGCTCGTAGAGCGGCTTTGTCCACCGATATAAAATTTCCCAAATGATTTGCAATTAGATCGAGAATCTCTTCAGAACAAAACTGAATGGGTAGTCCAGCGAGGAGAACCTAGATATGTCTTATGGTCGTCACTTGAGTCAAATGGTTAAAGCCAACCGACCAGTTCCACAAAACTAATCAACCATCCTGAATGACCCAGTAATTTTTTAAAACCCTTTGAGCATGTTCATTTTCCAATAAAATGAAACATAGCCATCCCCGAGGGAGCCATAGTACCTGTGGAGCATAGTCGAAAATGGGTTTCCAGGTTTTAGTGAACCAATCAATCATCTCTATCCTATTCATCTGGACATATTCTACCCGTCCAATAATCGTTCAATTACTCAGACATTCCACCCTTTTTAGTGTGAATTCTCTTCCAATGTTTAAACTTTCAAAGTCTTTTCTCACGTTAATGGCTTTGAATTTCCTTTTATCCGAGGTGGAAGCGTCTTCAGCAATCTTCAGCAAATCCGAACCAGTGAGTGGTCTTTCTACATCTAAGGATTTGGGGAGAGTGAGTGTTTCTGAAGGCCCCAGCTGCAAAGAAGAAGGAGCAGAGCACAACTCAATTGATGCAGGGGCATAGACTGCTTGAGTAAAGTTATCTATGACTTTGCTAGATCAAGAAAACTTAAGGATACCTAGGGTCTCACATGCTTCTAATTTGCTGAATAAAAAGGATAAGGATGTTAGATCCTTTTCCCTATGTAATCGATAGGGTTAGTTGACCGTTTCCAGAATTGTAGAGTCCGTTAGCTGGTCAGTAGAGTGATTTTAGTAGTTTGTTAATGACTCATAGGGGTTAGTAGAGTCAAATAAGGAATTCGTTCCTTGTAGGATATGGGAACAAAACAGAACTTGTCTAAAATACAACTCTGGTTGTTAGGTTAAAAAAAAATTGTTTTGGTTGGCTCACGAGAGCTGTTTTGTTAGCTCATTAGAGATTCTTGGTAGTTCAATAGAGCTTGGGGTTTGGCTCATAAGCTATTTTGGATAGCTGGAGAAAGCTTGAAAACTAGACTAAAAGGGAGGAGCTTGGAACTTGGTTCCTGGAGCATACACAGAGCTAGGAAATCTCTGTTTGTGTTTGGTTAATTTGTTATTTTCAAGTTTTGATGAGATCTTTATAAGTAAAGTATGAATTTCTGTAATTGTGGAATGCGATTGCAATTTTGTATTCTTGACTCAACAGGTTCAATTCTTTGTTATTATATGGGGTATACATCAGTATTTAAAAGAAATTGATTCTCTCGTCGATAGGAGTTGATTCCTATTTGAAGTTTATACACAGACATATACTTATACTGTTGTTAATTTGCGCACCCGGTAATTTCATAATTCAGTTCATAGATAGAAACTAAAGTCAAATTCTTGTTTTAACCGTGTCTGGTAATCCTATCGATTGATTGGATATTTGAATGAGGAAATCGTTTGAATTTTGGCAAAGAATTGTAGTCAAAGCGAAGACCAGAGCTCATTGATTTTGTGTATTGAGATAAGGCCTGGGTCACGAGGTATTAGTCATGTGCGCAAGGAACAGTGGTTATGGTAAGCATTTTTTGTTGATTATGCTATTGCGTTGAAGTGCCTAAGCGGTCGAATTCTAATGAATTAGCACCAAAGCGGTATGACTATTGGGCGCTAAATGTTATATCATTGAGCAGTCAAGAATTGGGCGCTAAGATTTTTAGTGGTAAGAAATAGCGGGAGTTTATTATGTTTAATGGTCAAGAGCATGTGTTTCCTCTTGGGATGTCACAGGTTCAAATCCAGGGGGGTAGTGTATGTGCACCTCTGTAGACGGGGTCCCTTGTCCCACAAACAAGGGGGTCTCATACACCAATTTGGTGTCTCCCTTGGCGGTGACCTTAAAAATAGATTATTATTATTATTATTAGGTATAGTTAGCAAAGGATTGCTAACTTAGATCTGCATAAAATAATATTTCCTTATGCATAGACTAGGGACCCGAAACGTAGAACACCCAACCACAGGCCGTTAGGATTTATTCCCATAGCCTTTGTTTTTTTAGAAAATATTTATAAATGAGGGAATATTAATAATTTATAAATTTATAGACTAAATAATGTCAAGGAAGGAATTTTTTGTATAAATCAATTTGATATATATTTAAATAATAATATTTTAGTTATGTTATATGGGTGTGAAGTTTAAGATTACAACATCTTTAAAGTTTAATGAAGAAAAATAGAGCAAATTCAAAAGGTTTTCATAATTTATAATCCCAAAAGTAAAGGTAATACACCCTATCATATTTATATATATGTCTCAGTAACTAATGTACAAGAACAAGATAAGCAATGTGGAAGACAATAGACTTCATAGGATTGCTTCAAATTCTTGTTAAAACCACTAGGATTAAGTGAGGTTAGCATGAAGATGTCATGTATTGACCAAATCATTAGGAAGTAGATGAAAATATCTCTTTGTAGAATAGTGAAATATTAAAAATATTATTACATCTCAATTTAAAGAGAAGTTGTGATGAAATAAAGAATTAAAAACTAAGAAAAAATTATAATACTATTAAGAGGCGAGCAACCTTAATTTAGAAGATTAAAACAATATAGATCTTCATAACATTTCTTCTCTTAAAACATTTCGAACATTTTTTTTATAATAAAAACTAAGTAATTTTTTACCTCTTAAAAAAATCTAATAAACCAAAATTAATCTCATTGAATGTTAATAACAATAACGATCTTAAAATTAAAATTAAATTAAATTATTATTATTATTACTACTTAATTTAAACTATTCTTATAATTATTATTAACTTTTTTTTTTTCAATTTACTTATTTATAAATTTATATAAAATTCAACCACATATGTTAATTTCAAACCCTGCACATATAATTCTAATATAAAATATTCCACTTCCATCGCCATTGAGATCCCATTCTGATATAAAATACTCCACTCCACTTCCATCGCCATTGTCACTTATGTCAATTTGATTCACAATTCGAGGTCGAGATTACAACTGTAAATCCGTACCTTCTAAATAAATAAAATACTCTGGAGTCTGAATGATGTTTGCCGTAGAGTCTACCTCGATGCAAACGAGAATTATTAGTCTGACTCAGCGACTTAGCCACTTATTAGATCGGTTGACATTGGAAAACGAATTGGAAAACAGCTGTGTGAAAGCTACAGTACTTTATCGTTTGGTCAATGTAACTTTTTCAAAATCATGATCACCTTCCGAGAAGTTTCAAATTTCAATGCGTACCTAAAATTCCAACTTTATTTCAATAGATTTCGCCTATTCCATCATTACCCACAGTCCATTAATCCGATTCCTTTTGGATTTTGCGTTTTGATTTTCTATATAAGTCAAATCAGTTCTTCATTTTTTGTAACTATGCCAACAGTAAGGAAGGAATTATATTTGCGGTGGAGATAAGTTCCCAGCTGCCATGGCGCGAGCGGCCTTTGTTTTGGTGTTACTGCTGATGGCCTCAATCAGTATGTGAAATTATTTCTATAGCCTTTTCATGCCATTACATTAGTATTTGACATTTGAATTTTGTGGGGTGTTTTGTTTCTTAATGTGATATGTTTGGCAGAGTTTGGGAGTGAGGTTTCTGCTTTTATTTGCGAGAAATCAAGCAGAAAGGGGGGCACTGCATATTGTCCAGATGATGAAGATGACTGCGCTAAAATCTGCGTAAATAAAGAGAAAGCAAGCAATGGCAAGTGCCACGCCTCGGGTTGCTTCTGCTACTACGACCACTGCAGTACCTCTGGTCTGATAAACTAATAATATGTACATGGATCAACATTATATGTAGATTAAATATGTGTGCCTCTTAAAATTAGAAGATAGACACTGATTATCAATATGCTTATGTTATGGTAGTGATATAAAATAAACCGATCTGTGGAATGAAGTGATTGTGTTTGTGATGATGATGCTGGGACTGCTAGTTATAGTGCTGCTCTGGGAAATGCTCTTCGAAATTATGGACAAACTGGTTATGCCACTTCAACTGCCTGTGCTACTTGTTCTAATGCTGGGAATTATCTTCTGTGAGATTGTGCTATTAATACATATATATATATATTAAGACCATAATGTGTTTTCATATGTATACCTGAGGATAGATTGATGAATTATGTGCACGTTCATGTCCATCATATCTTGTCTTGTTTTCCATAGAATGAAATGTTTAATCTTCCTGTGATATATGGCATGGAGTAAGTATATATATATATAGCGATTCTGCTATTTGCTAGATTATGCATAAATAAAGACAAAACGAGCAACCACAAATGCCACCCCTAGGGTTGCTTATGCTGCTCCGACTATTGCGCTGACTCTAAACTGGTAAACTAATGATATATATATATATATATATATATAGTCTGCCCTAAATTAAGCATAAACATAGAAAAAAGCAGCAACGATAAGTGCCACGGATTGGGTTGCTTCTGCTGCTCCAACGCCTTCTGTGTGGCGTCTGTTACTCCCACCATGGTTTGGTTGAATATTATGTGTAAATTAATACATGGTTTGTGAGTTTTCATAACTACAGCTAACCACTTAGTTTTATGGAAATAGTTGGCTGTTAAACAAAACCAAAACATTAAACTAATTATCAAATAAATATTAAATTGATTAATATAAATATAAAATATATACTATTTAATAATAAAAAATAACATTATTCTTATCGTTTTCTTTAACCACCACTTAAATAAAGCTTCTTTAAATCTTAATCAAGATGTATTTAGGCATAACAATATACAATCATCATAAAATGAATCTTGGTTATACACTTGTTACACTAGAGTTAATCTTGTTGATGTGCTGAAAGAAGCCCATTTAATCTGAGATAATATCCAAACACCTAGATAGACTTAATGAATGTGTGACTCTTAAATAAAATAAAAAGATATTATTTATCAATATGATTAACTACCATGGTTGTAGTAGTGATAGTATAGCCTAAAATAAATGGAACTGTTTAAATAAAAGAGATTGTGCTTGTGATATCTTCTATGAGATTATGTTATTAATATATAATTTAAGACATGTATAATTGTTTATTAAATTAGTGAAGTCTCTGTTCATGCACATCATATAGTATCTTTGTTTTGATATCACAAAGATACTATCAGTTTAATTTAGTATAAATTTAAGTAGACTTTTCAAGTTTCAAACATAGTAACAAAATTTTAGTTTGAATTTGAATAAGATATAGAAAAAATACACGACAAAAAAATCAATTACTTTTAATACGAAACTATACATCTTATAAATACAAAAAACATGTCTTTTTAATTTTGAAAAATAAACTTATATAATCATTATTTATTGAAAACAAATTAAAATATATCTTAAATTTGAAACATAGCATATCATAGCATTTAATAATGTTTAGGATATCATCATCCACATTTAGAAAATGATATATAAATAACAAAAACAACAAATAATGAATAGTAAAATCTCTTTGGCATTCATTTTTATATTGTTGTGACATTGTTATTTATATGAAGTCTATATATATATATATATATAATCAAAATTTGTATATATAATTTAGACTTGAGCCTCAATTCTTTAATAAAATTAAGTAACTTTATTTTCTTAGTTGCTTAACTTAAAATTTTAAACTACATAAAAAACATAAAACTTTAAAAATTCAAAATGTATTTTTTAAATAAATAATTTAACCAGAATAAAAATTTGGTCAAGATATGTTTGACTGCATCTTATCCAAACTATGTTGAATATTAGCCATATTTTAAACATAACTGAAATTTCCTTAAATACCAATATCCTTGAATCTTAAGACTATGGTTTAGAATATATAAAAAAAAAGTGTTTCAAATATATATAAAAAAGTGAAGTTTTAAATCTTATCACTATGGTTTTAAATTTAAAAAAAAATTTAAGTTTTAAGAATGTAATTTTGTTATTGATAAAAAATTAAGAAAAATTTTAAAATTAAAAAAAAAATTATTCTTTATTTAATAAATTTATAGATCTTACCTTTTTTTTACTTTTATAAAATATAAAATTAATTTTACATATTATCTATAATATAATATAATATATATGACAAGATTCCAACATACAATACCAAACTATACAGTATGTCATCGTTTTAATGAGATTATTTATTATTATTATTATACTAATGAACTGCTGGAGGGACGAGCGGCGAGGCACGTCTATCATATTAGACTAATGAATTCTCTGCAGGTCTATCATATCCAGTTGAGGCCTTAATGTCACAAACTGAGTTTTGTATATAAAAATTTTGCAATTTTCTATAAACGTTGTAAATTGTTCTTCTTCAAGTTGCCGAGTGTAAATTTTGTGAAAATGTAAATGTAGTTCACGCTACTATGATAAGAAAATAGAGCCTAAACTTTTCAAGATACTGAGATTATGGTATCCTATGGGTATATACTTAATTTGTAAAAAATGGATGAAGATAAGTCTAAGCTCGTAGTATGGATAATGTTTGAAGGCTGCGTACACCATGTGGCATTTGAAGAGATGGTGCTTTCTGCGCTACCTGTGATCACATATTTATTATTGTGACAGAAAACATCCGTATAGCTGTTTCTTTTCAATGGAAGGTTCACCCTTGTATAATATCACCTAATCTTCTTCTCTTTTAACAAGGCCAGCAGTGCAAGTGTTGAAAAAATCTGCATCATAGGTATACTTCAAATACGATACACTTTAGTTTAAAAAAAAATCAACTTTACTAGTTACACTTTTATATATATTTTTATTTAAATGGGTATGTGAAAGATTGATACTAAACTCATGCAAAATACAACTATAAAATGGGTTACTATCCTCTCTCTATATCTCTTTCCAATGTGAAAATCATGTGAATAAATTCAAACCATGCATAACCATAATTGAAACAAACATATAACAGAAATGTAATCACTCACATTTTTATATAATTGAGGAACTTATGTTTTAAAGATAAATGTGGTCAACCCAACTCAAAGGGAAAGGAGTTCCTCTCAAATGTAGGCATTTTATTAATCTTGAGACCACCCTCTAGTTGGGGCTATCAATCCACAAGGGGTGAATTCTTACTTCTTTTACTTTATCCCACACACAACTTAAAGGTGTGGAAATCCCCTTTATTGTTGTTCCTCATCTGCTCATACTCCATCAACTTATGCAACACAAGGGATGAAAACCCCTTCTCTACTTCATGCTCCCTCAAACTATCCCCATCCCCTTCCAGAAATACAGCACAATCCAAGTAGTAAGTCTCCATGTCAAGGTCCTAGGTAGTCCAACAACAAGCGAGGTCTCTCTCACATGGGCACAAAGCCCATTCACACCAGTTTCTCAAGGTACTTGTGTGAGGAGGTATGAAACTCAATTTTTCCTCTCTATAAGAGTAATTAATGGAGTGAATCCTTCTCCCATTGATGGAGTTTCTAACAATATATATGTGTGATTATGACTTTGACAAGTGACTTCCCCATAAACTTGACTACTTTTCTCTTCTTAATCTCACTTAGGATAATTAATCCCATAATTACTTTAAAGTGACTCTCACAACTTTTGGTTTTAAATGACTATTGCTAAAAAGGATAATGAAGGCTAGGAACTTAGGTTAAAGCCAACTTGGTTTATCTCCCTTAAAGCTTCTCACTTCCCCATTTGTTAAATTGTTAAAATATTCAACTCTCTAGTTAAATATATATCAACTTGTCTCTCAAGTCTTTGGTATAATTCATAATTATGTTGGTATATCAATTATATAAATCTTACTAATTTAACAATAAAATAGAGAATGATTGCTAAAACTATTTTAAGATATATATATATATATATATATATATATATATATATATATGAAAAAATGTATTATGATTATGATGGTAGTAGTGGTAGTGGGGATGGTTATTAATGTGCATTAAGAACAAGTTTGCTCTATTTACCCTAAAAAGTACAAAGAATCATTTTTGTACTTTTACTTTCTTTAGAAATTTATTTATATGCTTGAAAAGCTTTAAGAGAAGTCATAGAGAAGCACTTCTACACCTTTGAAATTACTCTTTAATGTGGATGTTTTAGAAATTGTCTAACTCCCTCCTTTAGTATGAATTTTGTAAGAGTTTGTAATTATTTTAGCTATGTTGATTTTATTCTTTAAACTAGAACTAGTTAAAATAGACATAGTTTTTTCATACTCTAGATTATGGTTGATCACCCATTTATAGTATCATAATTTTATCTTATCCTCTAATCCTTTATCACACCACAACTTCTCCTTAAATAATTAGATGTAATAACACTTTAAATATTATCATATTCTACACAGTGACCTCTACCTCAAATGCACAAGGATTTATCCAAGACTTTACATCTTTATGCCAACATCACTTAAAGTACATGTGGTTTTGAATTGAGTATAAAGTAATATTAATGAGCATCTTTTCTCCTATGATGTTTATGTTGTTCTTGTATATTCGTTATGTAATCATAGTCATGCTGTCAATGAGAGAGAGAGATTCGCTTCTATTAGGATAGGATAAAGTGTATTTCCTTTAATTTTGAGATTATATGTTATGAAGTGATTTTAGATTTTCTCTATCACTCTCCCTGATTCTCTATAGATGTCACAACCCCAAATTTCACATCCATATAAGATAGCATGAGTGATGAGAGTTTTAAAGAGGATTTTATTACTATCCCAAAGTGAAAGGTCTATTGATTTACAATTTTTTTCATGTCCATAACAAGTTTTCAACCCTTTGTTAACCATTTTCTGAATGCTGTAGTTTCAATTAAGCTTGCAATGAAGATCAATCATGAGATATTTGATTGAAGTCACCTCCAAGTTGTTCTTGTCATACATGAAATTAGCATGTGTGATATTTAGGAGTTGATTATCATAACCTTTGTTTTGTGAGTGATAACGACCATAACCTTACTAGAGAAAAATCATTGAGAATGTTAGATTCTTGTCAATATCATATGGACTCGTCACCATAAGAACAATATTGTGATCTTAGAGAAGACAGATGATGACTATACCAACCAAAGTAGTTCTGAGACAACCTACATCTCCCAAACAAACTTCTAGCTTGTCAATGTATATAACAAAACAAGTAATGGTCACATAACAAGAAAAACATATATAGAAAAATATGAATACTAAACATGTAAATCAAGTCTCATGAAGAAAATATACATAATCAAATGTACACATAACTTTGGGAAGTAAAGATCTCTTTTATTCATTAAAGAACTTGCAACAAATAAATATGATACCTCAATTTGATCAGGATCTCGTTAAAACTCTAATATGGGTCTCCTTGCTCCTCATTATAGAATAATTTCTCTAGCTTAACATTAAGGTATATGTATTCTTCTCTTCCTCATGGCCTCTCCCTTGTATTAATGACAAGGATGGGAAGGGTGGTTTCGAGGATAGAGAAGTTAGGGAGGGTAGGGATGTTACAAGAGGGACCTCAACTACCCTTTAATTAATCTTTTTATTATTTTTAACAATTTATACGGACACCGATTAGAAGTAGGGAAACTTGCACGCGGCACATCGGTTTCCTTAATGAAACTTGCATGTGCAACTTTTTAAAGAAAAATGCTGGTGGACAAGAGTCAACTCGTGCATGGAATGTAGGATGCCATTTTTTCATAAGCATGTATTCCCTAAGTTAGTTACATAAAAAGGCATATGTTGGAGAAAGAATAGGATGATTCAGGCCATGGTTATCAATAGGGAATACAACTCTTCAATATGTAAGTCCTTTTGTGTGAGCTAAAACTTGACATTATCACTTAGACAGAGAAGCTCCAATTTAAGGGCTAAAAAATGCCCCCTAATTTATGAGGTCGAAAGGGAATGATGGCCGAATTACATTATACAACACAAGAAGAGAGGAGTGTGGAAAAATCAAGATCAGAATCACAATAAAGTACCTAAAACAAAAATGAGAGGTCATTTTACAATATCATCTCTGGTAGGATACCATGTCCATAAAGGTGGAACATGACCCTCAATAAAATATATATCCTCTTTCATACATATATATATTATGGAGTGGTCCTAATGGCTAAGAAAAAATTACAAAGTGGATCGCAACAACATAAGTAAAAAGAAGGATCTTCACAGTGGAGTCATGTCACTAAAAGAGGACATGGTCTTGCACAACTCAAGCTATACCAGGATAAAATCCTAAGGTCTTCATCCAAAACATCTCGAAGGTATGAATCCTGAATAGAGGACTTGACATTGAACATTGAGCATACCGTTTGATTACAAGTCAATATGGTAAACCATTAAAAAACTTGAGGGAATCCACCAATGATGAAAATGGGACCCAATGTACCTAGTACATTATAAAAATATAAAAGTGTGAAAGTGTCGTTTTATATAACGATCTAAAAGCATGAAAGCTTGCATCAGGATCCTTAGCACAAACAGGGTAGATGCAAATGCAGTTAAAATTAAGCACAAAAATGAAATCCTTATAGGGAATGACCAGAAATAACTACAAAAGAAAGCCATGATACTTCTTCTTGAAGCCAGGGAAAAAATACAAAGACTCCCGAGCCTATGAGAAAATATCAAATGGGTACCAAAATGGCATAGGAGTGTTGACTAGGGAAACCCGTGTTATGTAGGATCTACTGCTGGATTGGTGCAAAATGCATAAAGAGACTGTTAACACACCAATATCTGACGGGTTTGACCCTCTGGTGAATTTGGATGGAATAAGGTTGAAATGTATCGTAACAGAGGGTAGGCCGAAACCTATATGAAAATTTCTTAATATACTTGAAGGAATCGAGAAATATGCCACAAAAGACGAAGAGGCAACCATGAATCCAACTAAAAATCCTATCTCCAAGAAACATTACTACTGTAATAACCCCAATTTTCTGAATTTTTTTTTTTTAATTTACATAATATTAACATAACTGCAGTTAACTAAAAATTTAATTAGCTAAGGGTTATCAGCTTTTAATTAACATTTATCTGTTGTTTGCATAGATTGATAGAACAGATCTTTTATGTTTACTAATTTGTTTCTTTTTGTGAACATAAGGTGGGGCTGCCATGAAAACAACTGGGCTTACTTAGCTTTCGAGCTAATGCATAAAAATCCTTCTGTCTTTACAGATTACAGGTAAGGAGATTTGGCTACTGTAATAAAATTTCTAAAGTCTTTATGTACAAGTTTGTTTGCAATTCAAGGTTCAATTTGACAGTAGAAGCTAAGCACATGACAATGCTTACTGAGGTAAGTTCGTTATCTATTCTTTATTCTAATAGAGATAGATTTATAAGTTCTATGATTACTGAACTGTTGATATCTAACATTGTTATAAGTGACAAAATATCTTTATAATAGATTGTTTATAAGTCAAACACGAACTCAAAGGTTCAAGTTCTAAGAAAGCACAAAACACTCTTACATCACAAGGTGTATATTCCAGGGTTTACATTTTATTACTACCAAAATTGAACTATCCACTAATAGTGTTACATTTATACTGACGAACCAAGTCTTATCTCCATTACTAATGCATTAACCCATAACAACTCTTATCTTAGGTCTGAAGGATAACCTAATGCAAACTAGTTATTGTTTTAATCATTAAAAGGATGTACACATAAAGGTTCAAGGTCTAACCAAATACGTTCATAAACTTCCCCTTAAATGACTTCTCCTTTATATGTGATAATTTCTAGTCTAGTATACTTATTCTAGATATTACATTCATTGAAATATTTAGTGGCTAAATTATTTTTGGTAAGCATTTACCAATCTTAAAGGAATATGGTAAGACCATAAAGGTTTACGTTTATGACACAAATAGTTACTATGATTGAATTTACAACTTCTTTAAATCAATCATTGTATACTCTCTAATTATAATAAAAGTGTTGGTAGATTTCTCATACGAACAGTAATTCTACTTTTTCATATGTATTATAATTCCCTTCTATCATCATGTACAAACTTAATCTAATAAAACGGTAAGGAGGTTAAATGACAAGGTAGTCATCCACCCAAAAGTACAGTTCATTTTCATATCCATTACAATTTAAGTTTATAGTTTTATTCTAAGGATAACTCTTAGAATTTTTATATTAAACATTTCTAGTTTACATTAGACACATCAAAAATTGTATAAAAGATAAGGTATTACATTTCCACTCTAGATATGGTGTTCTTATATCAAGGTTTAAAGTCATATAACCACACGTTACAAGATCCTTTATAATATTGTTTGGCTGGATCAAGATAAACTTAGGATTATTGTTATACTTGCATCACAAGTGACAATATTATAATATGGTGACAATATATCATAACAAAAAATATAAGATTCGTTAACCTTTGCATTGTTGGAAGTTTCAAAGATAGGTTTATGTATTAACAAGGCTCTTGTTATTGTTATTCCAATCATAGGTTGACTTTCGCAGAGGTTCTAACGTAACCCTTGAAACAACCCAATAATTAATTATAATGAGATCGTCGTGATTGTTAAATAAACTATGGGAAACTTTACCCACCGTGACAAATTATTGCATGGCGACGTGGCTTTGTGTGAGCCAAGCGTTGCAGTATTTAAAAAAGGCTCCAAACTAAACCTAACTCATTGTTCTCCTTTGCCTTCGGGTGCTCTTCCAGCTTCTTCGAGTAAGCTGGCCATTCTGTCACCTATGCAATGCTGTGAATGCCCTCAGCTCATTCCTCTCTGCTATGATTGTGCATTTGCACCCAAGTGGAGGCCTTTCCTTGGTATTTCTCCACGCCATACTTTCCCATTCTCCTAGTTGTTTCTCGCTGCCTCAACAGCTCAAACTCCAAACCCTTGACTGTATCAGTCTTCACCTTGTTCCTTCAGCTCACTACTGTGGATGTGGTTTTTCCTTTTAGAAATATCGTGGCTTGAAAGCACGATATACTGTGTATGGTTGCAAAGAAAGAACATCGCAGCTATAGGGTTTTTACCTGGTCCATTGAATAGCTGGGTTTCCTCTGCTGTCCAAGGTTGATGAAGTGTTATAAACACTGTTTCCTTTTTGCAGCTGAATGATGAACTTCCTGCTCGTGCTGTCACTAGTTGCTGCGAAGCTGGTTGCTACATTCGAAGCCGAGGTAAGCATTATTGAGTCTTGTAACTGATAAACTCATTTTCTTGTCTGTAATTTCCTTGCTTTTTAAATATGAATTTAACAACTGGTTTTTATGTTGGTTTGCAGTTACGGCGCTGCTTCTCTTCTCTGTCTGCATAAGAGTATGGGTTACGGTGATAAGGGCTACGATAAGCCCTGGTTTCTCCATGGCATCCACCTTGTGTAAACCCTTATAGGGTAAAGAGGGTTTGGTCATTGCGGCATGTTTAGACCCTCAATGCTTTTGGTTATTTAGGTTGTTTATTCACTGTTAAACATGCTGGGTTGAAAACCCTAGCTCTCTTGCAGTGCTCTCCGGCTTCGGCCGTGATTGTAAAAGTTTGCTTTAATATTACTGTGTTTAACTAGGGTACAGGCTATAAGCTTTCGTGTATAAAATGTGATACGACCGCGAGCCAAAATATTGAACTGAATTTTACAGGTTTTAACCTTGTATAATTTGGAGGTATTAGGGTTTTTACCCTTAAACTAATACCATAGTTGTTTATACTAGTTTCTTGCATTATTCTTGGTTATATTATAATACTGTATTTTATCTCATTATAAATATGTTACAACGGATTTATTTAAGCTCGGCAGTGACATATCATTTACTGCAGCATAAAATAAAACACTTAAAATCCTAAAAGGATTACTTCAGTTATCAACAATGATTTCTTTTCTTACAGGTGTAGCAGTTTTATTTTCATTTTTATTACTGAATTCTATAATAATATTTTTTTCTATAATTAGTATCTAAACTACTTGCTAGTTTATACAACTTCTATAATAGAAAGAACATAAATAAATAGAGTAGATATATGATATAAAATTATTGTCTCATCTATGTGCGTTGTAGCTTCTATTATTATGTATACTTATTGCTGTTGATATTAGTTCTGCTTAGTTTTTTACAATAATACTAGTTTTATTCTCAGTTTATAAAGAATTCTGTGGTTAAAGTACTCTCCAACTTATTGTTAAATAAATTTTGTTGTCAAGGGTTCTGTACTAGCTTTATACCCCGACTTCTATTTATTAGAAACTGTAATTTTTAGTGCATAGTGCATACTTTTCAAATTTATGTAAATTCGTTATACTCTTGTTATATTTTACTACTGTCTTCAAGTATTATTTATTTATTTTATAATACACAGAGTATAAACAGTTTATTTATACATAAACCTTATTTATTTATACATAGAGTATAAATAGTCTAAGTTTGCAATTGTAATGATAAAATATTACTTTAAGTGTTACATTAGTAATGGTTTTATATTATATGTCATATGAGTACATTATTATTAATACAATAACGATAATACTTCCTTTATGAGTACCAAAGTTTTTATGGTTAATATTTAATGTTATTATCCAATATTTGGTTTGGTCTATCTATTTAGTTATAATGCCTGTGTATATTTTCACAATACTCATATAATTTTTAAGCTTTATCTCATATACATATATATAAATTCCTACGTATATAATAACATTCATTTACCCTATATGAAATAGAATAACAGTTTTGAAATCTGTTTGAGCTTAGTTGAAATAAAAGAAGATTTAGTAATTAATTAACTGCATTCTTAACCTAAAATACAGACTAACACAACTAGGTTTTGACTGTAACATCTAACCAATAGGTATTTACTCCTACTGTCAGTATTGTCTTTTCAGCATAAAAGGTTAGATTCTTTCAAACTGGAAGATAAACAATTATAAGGTTTAAACAGCAGAAATACTAGTTTATCTTTTCTTTATTACAACTAGCATAATCTTCTATCTGTTCTTTGCAATAATCGAATTACAGAGAAAGATATACTATATGAGAGAATAGTTTTTATCTATATGCATAACAACTGTTAGTCAAACAAATAAAGTCTTCTAATGATAAGTGAAAAATCAATCTACTATTTTACCATCTCATCATACTATCTTCTTATAATTTTTGCCCCTGCGTTGGAGTACTGTCTGGTAAAATCCAGATGTGGAAAAACACAGTGGGTCATTATTTTTCATTCACAGATTCTAATATTAATAAGTAAAAAGAAACATTCTCATCACTAAACCATTTAAATAACTACTAACATCACTTCCAACCATTCACAGTTACTAAAAAAAATAGTTAGATGGAAGAACCTGCTTAAGCCTTGGACAACAACAACAATGGGAGAGTGCTCAAACAATGACTCCTCAGGACCCCTGAGCTTGCTCTGGTCTCCCTGGTTGGAACTAGGTGTAGCAAAGTCAGATACTAGTCTTCAAACTCAGTATTACTCCAAAACTTAACAATAAGCTCTTCCAGCTAACAAGCTGTAATAATCAAGTTACTGCAGCAATCCTCTCAAAACAACTTCCTCATTGATTTTCCCTCTTTCCTCAATGAATTTCCTGAATCACATTCACCTGAATGAATTCTCTCTGGAAAAAAATTTGAGCAGCCCCCAGCTCTCTTCATTGAGTACTTTTTAAAAGATTGCCTAGTTCTTTTTGGGTTAATTGTCATTTAATGAGCCACCTGCTCTGATCCCACTTTCTTGGGGGATCATGACCCCAATTGTAGGGAAGTTTCCACCTGCAACTTAGGAAGTGTTTGAGGATGATGCCACTTGTCTTTTTCCCTCCACCTAGTTCCATCCACCAGTTTGACCAGTAACCTCTTTTTAACAGCTCCCCCATGCTGTTGTCTCCACAATTTATTTATTAATAATAAAATATTCTGAATTTACATTCCATTTCTGTTGACTCTGCCGAGTCATCAGATCCTACTTAGCATAAATTTTAACATAATGTCTCAGGAATATAATAAAAACAATTAACATTATTTACAAAATTGGGGTATGTGACAACTACCAAAGTCATATCCTAACAAAAATATCTAGCACAGGTCACTTTGGTCAAAATACTTTCAACTTTGCTATCTTCAACAAGGGGTGTAATCAAGGATGAGCTAAAAATTGAAGAATGTATAGTTCCAAGGCTTGAGGATTTATAATCAATAAGATCAAACTCAAAAGGAAGACAAAAGTTGAAAGGCATGATGGAGTCTATAGGAACAGACTCGGCATCGCAGGAGTCGAAAATTCTAAAAACATAGTCAAACTCAATAGGAACATTGACATGTTATTCTATGGGATATTATAAAGACTCAAAAGTACCAGCCTCTAAGGTTTGATCATCAGAAAGATCATACTCAAAATGAATGTCAGGGTTGGATCTATCTGCAACTGGGTCAATATCCAAGTAAATGTTAGACTATATCATAGACTCTAGGAATTTTTTATCTAAAGGAAGTATATCATCCTTGATGGAAGACCTGTCCGAACATTCAGTTGAATCAATAGGGTGGAGAGGGGGATCTGATGCCCCCATTAGATTGATCACCTAGTCAATTGTCGGGAAAAAATCCCAAGAAGGTAAGCATGCATGCAAAGTCTTCTTCTCGGTAGCAATTGAACACAGGGATCTGAGGCCACATAATTCACCCATGGTAGGGAAGGGTCTACACAAACACTAAGAATTGAAAAAATATAGACTTGGTATAAAGTTGAGTAATGAGAGGGATCAACTAATGTCATCTGATCAATAGTGAAAATTATTTCATTGTGAGGAAAATACATCACACGAAAGAGTGTAGTCACCACAACATTCATAGCATATACGAAATCACACCTAAGGAGTATATCAAAGTCCAAAAGGTCCTCCATAAACATAAAATTGACTAAGAAAATATTCCTACCTAAAGTAACAAGTGATTGAGAAAGAATTGTCAAAGCTTCACTAGGTCTTCTATCAAAATCCAATGGTTGATTAAAAATGATCACAAGGTTGAGAGATCAACAGAAGGAGGGAAAAACTCAGATAGACTATTCCAATCAAAGGAAGCAATCTTAAGGTTTCATAGGGGTCCATTCAAATAGAAATGAGTGCCCCCTTGTCCAAAAAGCTTTGAACTAGCAGTGAAGAAAACATGACTAGTATAAAAATCGCTCTCTAAAGGAAGAGTGGGATTGACCAAATATTGCATTGGTTCAACCACTTGATCAACCAAAGGTTGAATAGGTTGTTGAGAAGCCACTAGTTTTTCATAGGAAGAATATCCTTGAGATTAGTGCCACACTCTTGGTACTTCCACAATATCAGGGTACAAGTGAGTAAGGTGATGTCCCTCACAAATATTACAAGGGAATATAGGCCTGCGTCCTATATGTTTTGGTTTCTCAACGGTGTGAACATGACTTTCATTGGATGAATATTTTTCCCCAGCATGATCTCCAAAGGCTGGATGCATGCCCCTAGCATGACCTCCATAGGCTAGTTAGCTTCCCCTAGAATGACCTCTAAAGGCTGGGTGAATGCCGCTAGCATGACTTCAAGAGGATAGGTGACTGGTCCCTCGCTTTCACATCTTCTTCCTACTCTTCCTCCTTCTATTCCTTTTAGACTACTGATTAATAGTATAAAAAATTTCACCACATGAGCTAGGAATAGGATGATAAGTTGCTACCAATGAAGGGGGGACAAGGTTTTGATTCCCTTGATATAAGGTTCTTACTTGAGAGACATCAGAGAATTCAAGAAATTTAGAATGGAAAAAAACCAAACCGATGGGCCAAGGGTGAATCCAGGAATATTCAAAGTGGCCATCAAGGGAACATCAATTTTCCCCAAAAATGGAAAAGAACAAGAATTCCCTTGAGCATGGGTCCCTTGGTTGGTGTCCATATGAATACTATTCATTTTTTCTGACTCAACCATAAAGAAATATCTAAATATGACTAACAAAAAACACAAAGAGAACACCACTAGGATCCTAAGTATCCAAACTAGGAAAACAAAGATTCCTTCCAAAGGAAAGTATTGGATGATCAAATACCAAAGAAAACTAATGAATGATGAAGAAAAATTACCCAGGGTCCACAATACACTTCCTTGGGTCCAAGCGCTTGAATAACCAAACAAATTTCACAAATAGAATGTAAGTGATTTCCTCCCATGCTTTTCCTAGGTACAACAGAAATAACCCTCCACCATCACATGTGTAATATCCCTAACTTAGGTCAATATACTAAGGGTACTAATGCTTGCAAATAGGGTCCGAAGGGACAGTCATCAGTCTAGTTGATACGCATGGGAAATTTACTTAATACCGAAACTTAAATGGGACTGGCACCACATGGGGAAAAAAGGATGTATTGAGTGAATCCATATATGCACGCCAAATCTGGTTTATTCTAGGTTGAGTGTTGGAGGGCTATATCCTCTACTCAACGTCACACAACCTCATGCTTGACTCCCATGTAAGAGGATATTTTCGGTTCACCATTTACAAACTTGTATTTCCTGAGTATTGTCCAGTACATCTGTGATTGAATCCTCTGGATAGTTTAAATCCAAATCCTAATCCAAGGTGTTAGGATTATTAATCCTCCCTTAATC
Source organism: Pseudotsuga menziesii (assembly GCA_001517045.1). NCBI lineage: Eukaryota > Viridiplantae > Streptophyta > Pinopsida > Pinales > Pinaceae > Pseudotsuga > Pseudotsuga menziesii. The sequence continues at coordinate 200,812 of LPNX010326740.1, forward strand.
ATACTGTCTATTAGATTATTTATCCTAACTTAGGAACCTTAATTAATTAATTGGGTCCACTAGTACCATTGGGTCCACTTGGCCTAATGGGGCCACATGTACAAGTTACTAGAATGCGGGGAACATTGCTAGAGGTTACCTGCCACTTACTGCATGTGCATGCATCAATTTGGGTGCCTCCTAGACCAATCCCTACATTTTAGGAGCCACTGGGAGTCCCAATACCAACCTCCATCAGTTAGGTGGAGTTTGAACTAGTTAGTATTAGTTAGCTTCCAGTTACTTTCAGTTAGATCATAATCAGTTAGCTAGTGCTAGTTATGTATGGCTAATACATGGATGCATGTGGAGTAGGCTCCTTTTCCCACCTACCACACTCAGTTGTGCTGAGTTAACTAGTTATCACTGATTGTATGAGTTGGTTGGACATCCGGGAGTTGATATGTTGGACTTTGATATTGAATGAGACACCATGAGTTAGCTAGTTAGTTAGGTACAGTCAGATCCAATTGGTATATTAGAATTGCTCCCTAATGCATTCGAATTATTCCATTATGTAAACTATTATAAAAATGGATTTAATTAATGACAATGATACTGTAACTATCTGAGCTATACTCATCTATTTCCTGTGTGGTTTTATTTGTTCAGTGCGTGTCTTCATTCTCCTTTTAATGTAATAATAATTTTGTACTCATTGCTTGGAGATATAAATGGAACAATAATTCTAATATGGTATTAGATCCATCTCAAGTAGGATTCATGTTTTTTTCTCTCCATTGAACATCAGAAGCAACTAGATTTCCACATAAGTCCCCAATCTTGATTTCCTAACTCTGAATTTATTCAGAGTAGTGATGCGGGTGTGGCGGACCCTAGAAAAATGTCCATGTCGAGAGGAAAAGCATGATTCTAACATAATTCGAATATCTTTGGTTTTGCAGTGATATTTTGTAGGTTCAACTTCATATGGATTTGATATTATCAGTTCTTCTTCTTACTCCATCCACAAGATATTCAGAATGGAAGTTGATTATGATTGAATCTCTAAAGAGACAAGGTCTCTATGAGGTATCTATTGGACTTGGTAAAGAGTCTTATGAATATAAGAATGATTGGCTAAGTGACAATGATAGAGCTTATGGAACAATATGTGAGGCATTTTCTCCAAGCTTCTGCTACCTTATTGATTTTGAAGAATACCCAAAGGATCTCTAGACAAAACTGGATAGAATCTTTGGGAAGCACAATGAGGATTATTATAAAAATTTGGAGAGCACATTCAGAACCACAAGATTTATTTATTCAAAATTCTCGGCCTCTACTTTCCCTGATGAAGTTTTTCAAAATGAAGAAGAAGCAAATCTTCCTCACAGTCAATTCGAATTGAAGAAAGTCTCCTTGAAGTGACTCCTTCTCTCATTGCTCCGAAAGTGTATGAGATATATGATATCTCATCTCATCACATGGCTGATCTAGAAGAAGAAAATCGAATATCTGTTATTGAATAAAATATCTCCTTCCATTCCATGTAAAAATTCTCCAGTGATTCTTCTATTATAAATTATGTGCATAGTTTACCGGAGATTGCTTTAAGAAAGGGAGAGGAATTTGATTTCTTTGTCTCTAATGACGTTGTTGGTGTGCAGATAAGTAATTATTTGCATATTTTGGAAATAATATCAGATTTTAGGAGTGATCTATTCACTCTCATTGATCTATAGCTTCCAATAAATTCCTACATGATTGCATGCACCAATACTCAAGATTTTGAAGTAGGAGAAAACTATGCATCTACCATCTCGGTGGAGCACACTCTTGGATCTGATATGAACCTATTTAGATATGATATGATATTATTTGGATCTGATATGAGATTATTTGGATCTGATATGATATTATTTGGATATGATATGATATTACTTGGTTCTAGGGTTCAAGATCTTTCAGTAATGCTTTTAGCTTCTCTCATCAATTTTGGTGTGAAAAATCAAGTACTGCAAGTCTCCTTCAAACCTGTTGCTGGGGATTTGATGTCATTCCACACTTTTGGATATGATATGAAATTATTTGGATCTGATATGATCTTATTTGGATATGATATGATATTATTTTTTTCAAGTTTTAATATCCAAGATCCTTCAGTCATGATTGTAGCTGGTTTCATCAATTTTGGTGTGACAAATCAAGTACCGCAAGTCTCCTTAAATTTTGTTGTTGAGGATTCGATGTTAGTTCTCTTTTATGAGTTTTCTGATATTATATTTTGTGATATGTTGGTTATTTATGAAGCAATATCATATTATGGAGCTCAATAATTCGCTCTCCACAGTCCTAGGTCTTCTCTACCTTTGGTCACATGCTCATCCCCTCACAGAACTAGTAAAGAGGAAGACATTTTGCATCCGCCTAGACACCTTCTCCTAACATTTGGGGATGATTTTAAAAATCATGGTTTGCTGTTAAAGGATGAAATATATCATATTCTTGGGTGTTCCTCACATGGTTTGAATTCTCAAGAACTTTTTCTCTCTCTTCAGTTGATTTCAACTGCTCTATATGGGTCCAGTTTTCACCGTGCAACTGTTTATATTTCTGATTCAGTTGAGTACATTATTCTTCTTCCAAAGAGGAAGATTCCTCCAGAAATAAGCATTTTGTTTGGATTCAGAGGTTTACCTGCACAAAAGAACCAATATATTTCATTTGCTGCTACATAGTGTTGCAAATGGCAACAAAACTTTTCACAAGTTTTTATTCAAAATTTGTATTCTTGTTTATTTTGAGGGGGGGGGGGGGTTCCCAAGAGGTTTTCCCCTATTTACTCAGTTGTATTAAGAAACATTTTTTAGTGTCTCTTAGATTGTATTTGGGTGACCTATGGTCTTGTTTCCAGGTCGCACAGTTGTCCAAGTTAGGATTCAGGGGGGGTGTTAGGATTATTAATCCTCCCTTGACCATACTATCTATTAGACTATTTAGCCTAACTTAGGAACCTTAATTAGTTAATTGGGTCCACTAGTACCATTGGGTCCACTTGGCCTAATGGATACACATGTACCAGTTACTAGTGTTGAGTAAAATAGTTGTCATTGATGTCAAAATTGTTAACGAAAGTCAAATATATGGTGGCAGGATGAAACCAATAGAATAACAAAGGAATAACCCTACTGGAGGTTGTAGGTTGAATGACAAACGAATAAACCTTTAGCAATTTGAATGACTGAGATCGATCATCCAAGTAAATCGATGGCTCACAATGTTCTTGTTGAATGAACTAGCAGGTTAAACACGTGCGAAGTGACACAGTTCCGCAAAATATCAATATCAGATGATTGAGATTAGTTCCACTAAAACAGATCAACAGTTTGGAAAAAGAATTATGGAAATTGGAAAGGCGCAAAGCAATTAGCCAAATTCATGACTTCCGCATTTTGCAGTGTGGAAAGGAGCTTGCGGAAAGACAATTCTAGAAAGCAGAAATCCCAGAAGTCAGTTCTGCAACAATCAAGATCAGACGGCTTAGATTAGTCCCGCACTAGATACGAAGGTTAAGGATTAGTTCCAACACCCGGAAGTCGGTTCTGCAACAATCAAGATCAGACGGCTTATATTAGTCCTACACTAGATCCCAATGTTAGGGATTAGTTCCGACGGTTAGGCAGAAAAGCCAAAGTTCCGCAAAATATCATGATCGGACGACTGAGATTAGTTTTGATAAAACATATCAATGGTTTGGAAAAATAAGTGTGGAAAGCGGAAAGGCAGAAAATAAATTAGCTGAAGTAATGAAACATTGAGTTTCTAACTTCCACATTTCGCAGTGCAGAAAGGAGTTTACGAAAAGGAAACTCCAGAAAAAGGAAGGAAGAAAGTCAAGATACGATTTGAGGAAATGTTACATTATTGCATCCCTCATCCTGCAATCTGGAGTTCAACCCTCATGGAGAATCCCAATGAAGATCAACGATGTGGAATCGTTGAAATAGAAACTTGGTGGGGAAATACAATTTCAAAAGGGAAATATTTAGAGTAGACCAATGGTATGGAGAGATTTAGACATAAGATCAACTGTCTGGATTGTATCTAGAGAAGAAGATTATGGAAGCACCAAAAAACGATAAGCAGGGACGTGGAAATGAATTCCGAGCTATGGGAAGAACGAAACGGTGCCTCTGGAGAAACTTAATGATGAAATGATGCAAGGGATGAACGGGTAAATGATGAATACTTGTGTCTGTAAGTAAACAGTCACAATCCAAAATGAAAGAGTGAAACTATGGAGAGATGCGTTGATAAGAAATAGGTAAAGGGTATTTATTGAATGAATGTGTATATAATTAGGTGTCTTTGTTAGTAATCTTGATAGAGTCCAAAGTGGATAGTTTATAATTGTTTCAAAAGACTGATAAAATCAGTACAGGGTGGCAGAGTGGTGCTAGGGCAGGCCACAAGTCTGCAATGGGTTGAAGCCTCCTTCCATTCATAGCTGGAGAAAAGGGTTTCATAGAATCCTTGTCATTTGAAGTAGGCAGAAAACCATAGGGGTGTTGTAGCATCCCTGTCTGTAGTTGGAGACAAAACCTAGGGTGTTTTTACATCCTTTTTGTAGTAGCAGATAAACAATTTGTAAATCATCTTATTAATGAGTTTGTGTTGATGGTTTTCCTTTTGATCTTTCCACAATAATATCTGTGTCTTGATTGTTGATTTTTGTGTATTTTAAGAAAAAGGGAAAATACTGATTCACCCCCGCCTCTCAGTATTTTGGGATAAACCAACAATTGGTATCATAGCAGGTTCCTTCACAACAACTTAACCACTAGGAGGAAGATCCCATCCAAAAATAACAATGGATGAACAAGAAGGTTTGGCCACTAACAAATCTCCACTATTTATCGGAGAAAATTATGCTTATTGGAGTGTAAGAATGAGGTGTCATATGATGTCCCTGGGATGAAAGGTTTGGGAAGCAATAGAAAAGGATATTAAAATAGGAAACCAATACCTTACAAACACAGTTGAACTAGGTGAATATGAAGGTAATGCCAAATCCCTAAACACAATCTTAAGTGGTTTAACAAACTCGGTATTTACTAAAGTTATGCAATGCACATCTGTCAAACAAGATTGGGACAAGTTGAAAATTATCTATGAAGGAGAATATAAGGTCAAAGAATGCAAAATTCAAACATATCAAGGTCAATTTGAAAGTCCTAAAATGAAAGAAGAAGAGAATATTGGAGAATACCTTCTTTGTGTAGATGAAGTTGTTAATGGGATTAGAGGGCTTGGTGGAAAATTAAAAGAAAAGGAATTGGTAAGAAAGGTACTAAGAACATTATCAATGAGATATGACCCAAAGGTATCCACCTTAGAAGAACGAGATGATATTAAAAAGGAAATAATGGATGAGTTAAATGGAATTCTCATTGCGTATGAGATGAGAATAGGACAAAATGGATCTTCAAGAAAAGAAACATCTTTTAAAGCCTCCTTAAAAAATAAATCAGAAAACCCAAATGATGAGGAAGCTCTTTTCATTAATAAACTTGAGAGAGGGACTGGAAAATACAAGGGAAAGTTACCTTTAAAGTGTTTTAATTGTGGAAGGATTGGACATTTCGCCTCTAAATGCACCTACACTAAACAAGATGAGAATGAAGAAAAGGAAACTTCGAAGTTCGAAAAGGGTAAACCAAGAAACAAGAAAAAACCCTATGGGGAAAAAAAATTGTTTAGACCATGGAAGATGGTGAAGATTCAGATGGAATTGAAGTTGAATAAACTAAATTTTTATTTATGGGCCTAGATACCCAAGCCTCAAATAGTGACTTAGATGTAGAAGGAGAAGTAGACCTAAGAGCTGAACTTGTTAGCACCCTTGAAGAACTTGAGAAATGTAGGAAAAAGAACTGACAATCAGATCTTATCATCAGTCAGTTGGAAGCTCAACTTCTATATGCCAAAAAGGTTGAGGAGTACCTAAACCTACAGCTCAAAAGAAGTTCATACAGAATTCTGAAAAGCTTGCAGAAGAAATCATGCAATTCAAGAGAAAGCTTGATGAAGGATCTATCATATCAAAGTTTGAGAATAGCTCAAGGATTCTAGATGAAATTCTGAGTAACCAAAAACCATCAAGTGATAGGTTTCGTTTGGGGTTTGTTAAAGAGAAGAATCCAGATATTTTTCCTGTCACCACTAAAGAAGGACGTAAGAAAAGCTATGCTGAAGGACTACAGACTCCAGCTAAAAAGGAAGCAAGCAAACAGGCTTAATTTCTCAAGATAAAAATATAAATAATATAGCACCCAAGAGACCAAATAGATATCTATAGATCTTTTTAGGTCAGCTCTTTTCTTGAAATAATTTTGGTCATACAACATTAAATTGCAGAATTGAAAGAAAGGTTTTTGAATACAAGAAGAAGTCATCAAGTAATAAGTCGAAGGGAAATAAGAATATTTTTACACTACTCCAAAAATATGACATAGAATGTTATAAGTGTAATAACCATGGACATGTGGCAAGATATTGTAAAATAAAGAATCCTACAAGGAATACTGTTGCAATCAAATCTCTGAACACCAAACAAAATAAGTATTGGAGAGAAAAGGAAGAAAAAGGAAAGTTCCATGATTGCTTTATGTGCAACCAAAATCCAAAACTTATGTCACTTGGATAGTTGTTGTTCAAAACATATGACTAGTAACCCAAGAAAATTAATAACACTAAAAGATAATAAGGGAAAAGTCACTTTTGGAGACAGTTTGTCCTACAAAATAATCCGCAAAGGAACAACTGTTGTCAACAGTAAGATAAAAGTAGAAAATGTTTTGCTAGTTGAAAAACTCAAGCCTAGTCTTCTCAGTGTAAGTCAAATATGCGACCAAGGACACATTTGTATCTTTGACTCAAAAAAATGTGAAATCAAGAATAAGGAATCAGGAAAGGTCGTTGGCATTGATATGAGAAATACAAACAATGTATACATCTTCAAAAATGAAAACCAATGTTACTTAAGTATGGTAGATGAAACTGGTTATGGCACAGAAGGTTGGGACATTTAGGTTTTGACAATCTTGCCAAAATAAGCATGAAGGAAGTTATAAGAGATCTACCTAAAATTGTAGCCTTTAAACTTTGTGTGTAAACATTGTCAACATGGGAAGCAAACCAGAGCCAGTTTTAAAATAAAAGAACATATGATCTCACACCCTCTGGAAATAATACACATAGACCTTTGTGGACCAACCAAAACTAAAATCCTGCAAGGATATCACTATTTCATGTTGCTCATTGATGATTACAGAAGGATGACCTAGGTGGCATTCCTCAAAGAATAATCAGAAGCCTTTGAAAAATTTAAAATCTTCAAGGCAAAGGATGAAAATGAGGCAGGTATGAAAATCAAGTGTCTTAGATTAGATAATGGGGGAGAATTTAACTCCATTGAATTCATATATTTCTGTGAAATTCATGGAATTAAGAGACAATTTTCAGCTACAAAAACTCCTCAGAAAAATCGAGTTGTTGAAAGGAAAAATAGAACAGTCCAAGAAGCTACCAGAACAATGCTTAATGAAGTAAAAATGTCAGATTCATTTTGGAGAGAAGTTGTATACACAACTGTCTACATACTTAACAGAGGAAAACTCAAAGTGAATAAGGATAAGACACCCTACGAATTGTGGTATGGAAGACCAACCTCAGTCAAATGTTTTAAAGTGTTTGGCAGTAATTGTCACATCAAAAGAAACGAGGATGACCTTGGAAATTTTGAATCTAGGACCGATGAAGGAATCTTTGTAGGATACTCATCCACCAAAAAGGCATATAGGTGTTACAATAAAAGGTTACATAAAATTGTAGAAAGTGCTGATGTGAAAGTAGATGATATAAAACCAAGGAAATAGAAAAATCTTGACAGTATTGAAAATACATGTGATGATGAAATAAAAGAATTTCAAAAGGATGGGAGCATTCATAACGAAGAAGAGGACAAAGAGAAGGAAGATGCATAAGAAGGTGAAGAATACCTCCCTAGAAGTGACACTAAAACTCCTTCTAGAAGGATACAAAAGAATCATCCGGAGTCACAGATCATGGGTGATAAAAATGCTGGAGTCATAACAAGAAGACAACTACCAGGTGTTGAACAAGCCCTACTATAAATAGTTGAACCCAACAAATTTTTAGAAGCCAACAAAAGTGATGAATGGGTCAAAGTCATGAATGAAGAACTAGATTAGATTGAGAAAAATGAGACCCGAGAACTTGTCCCAAGACTTGAAGATAAGAACATTGTAGGAACCAAATGGATTTTCAAAAACAAGTTCAATCAAGATGGCCAAGTAATAAGGAACAAAGAAATATTGGTTTGTAAGGGGTATTCCCAAGTGTAAGGTATTTACTTTGAAGAAAATTATGCTCCTGTAGCATGACTTGAAGCAATCAAAATGTTTTTAACACTGTCATGCCATACAAATTTCAAAGTATATCAAATGGATGTCAAGTCTGCATTCCTGAATGGAAAACTAGAAGAAGAAGTATATATTGAAAAACTTGAAGGGTTTCTCTTGTAAGAAAACAAATTTTATATCTATAAACTAAAGAAGGCACTCTATGGTCTCAAACAAGCTCCAAGAGCGTGGTTTTCAAGACTAGACAGTTACTTGAAACATCAAGGTTTTAAAACAGGAGCCACTGAGAGTAATCTTTAGCTAAAGATCAAAGATAAAAATATGATCATTGTTGTTGTCTATGTGGATGATATCATATTTGGAAGCAATATTCAAATCCTAAGTGTATATTTTTCCTTTGAAATGAGGAAATAATTTGAAATGTCAATGTTGGGTGAATTGAATTTCTTCTTAGGATTGCATGTCTACCAAATAGATGAAGGAATTATCATCTCTCAAACTAAGTACATCAAAGATATGTTGAGAAAGTTTAAAATGGAAGATTCCAAACCTATTAGTACTCCTATGGTCACTGGTTGCAAGTTAAGTAAGGATGATGAATCTCTGGAAGTAGATCATACCATGTTTAGATCCATGATTGGCAGTCTACTATATGTGATAGCCACAAGATGAGATGTGATGCAAGATGTTGGATTCATGGCTAGATTCTAGTCAGCTCCCAAAGAAACACATGTAACAGCAGTAAAAAGGATTTTCAAATATCTAAAAGGTACCATGGAGTATGGTTTATGGTATCCAAAAGGACAAGACTTTACCTTGAAAGCGTTTACTGATGCAGATTGGGCAGGAAGTGTTGATGATAAAAAAAGTACTAGTCAAGAAGCACTCTTTCTAGGAAATTGTTTAGTATCATGGTCAAGTAAAAAAAAATCCTCATATATTGTTTCCGCCTCATGTTGCACTCAGGTTATTTGGATGAAACAAACCCTAGAATATCTACTTGTAAAATATGAACATCCAATAGTGATCAACTATGATAACACTAGTGCTATAAATATGTCTAAAAATCCTATCATGCATTCTAAGACAAAACATATACCAATCAAGTATCACTATATAAGAGAACAGGTATCTCAAAAAGCTATCATATTAGAATACATTGACACAAACAACAAATTGTTGACATTTTCACCAAACCACTACCTAAGGAAGCCTTTGAGCGTCTTATATAGAATATAGGATAATTTCTTTACAAAAGCACTAAGAGGAGGAAGCGCAATCTCAGGGGGAGATATGATGACAGGGGGAGCTGTCAAACATAGATGTTTCTTTGTCATTGGTGTTAAAGGGGGAGAATGATTAAATATCTTTTCATCAATGCCAAAGGGGGATATTGTTGAGTAAAATAGTTGTCATTGATTTCAAAACTGTTAATGAAATTCAAAGATATGGTGGCAGGATGAAACCAACATAATAAAAAAGGATCAACCCTGTTCCAGGTTGCAGGTAACTAGAATAATAAAGGAGTAACCCTGTTGTAGGTTGCAGGTTGAATGACAAACAAATAAACATGTAGCAAGTTGAATGACTGAGGTCGATCATCCAAGTAAATCAATGGCTCACAATGTTCTTGCTGAATGAACTAGTGTAGAAGTTAAACATGTGCGAAGTGACAAAGTTCTGCAAAATATCAAGATCGGACGACTGAGATTAGTTCCACTAAAACAAATCAACGGTTCAGAAAAAGAATTGCGGAAAGTGGAAATGCGCAAAGCAATTAGTTGACGTCGTGAATTATACATTCCATAGTATGGGAAGGAACTTGCAAAAAGACAAGTTTGAAAAGCGAAAATCCCAGAAGTCAGTTCTGCAACAATCAAGATCGAACGACTTATATTAGTCCTGCACTGGACCCAACAGTTAAGTATTGGTTCCAATGCCCAGAAGTCAGTTATGCAACAATCAAGATCGTACAGCTTATATTAGTCCCGCACTAGATCTGACGGTTAGGTATTAGTTCCGACGGTTAGGCGGAAAAGCCAAAGTTCTGCAAAAGATCAATATCGAATAGCTAAGATTAGTTCAGCTAAAATAGATCAACGGTTAGGAAAAAGAAGTGCGGAAAGCGGAAAGGCGGAAAATCAATTAGCCAAAGTCATGAAACATTGAGTTTTTGAATTTCGCATTCCGTAGTGCATAAAGGAGTTTGCGGAAAGGAAAGTCCTGAAAGTGGAATGCAGAAAGTCGAGATACGATTTGAGTAAATGTTACATTTCCACATCCCGTATCCCGCATCCTACGTCTTGCAATGTGGATATCGATGCTCATGGAGAAGCCCAATAGATATCAACGGTGGGGAATAATTGAAACAGAAACTTGGTGCAGAAAAATGATTTCAAAATGGAAATCTGTAGAGTAGATCAATGATATGGAGAGATTCAGACATAAGATCAACTGTCTAGATTGTATCTGGAGAAAAATATTATAGAAGCACCAGAAAATGATAAACAGGGTTGCGGAAATGAATTATGAGTTGTGGGAAGAACGAAACGATGCCTTTGTGAAAATTAATGATGAAATGATGCGACAGATGAATGGGTATATGATGAATAGTTGTGTCTATAAGTAAACAGTCACGATCCAAAATGAAAGAGCATAGGTATGGAGAGATGCATTGATAAGAAATAGGTAAAGGGTATTTATTGAATGAATGTGTAAGGAATTAGGTGTCTCTTTTAGTAAGCTTGACAGAGTCCAAAGTGGATAGTTTACAACTATTCCAAAAGACAAAAAAAATAAGTACATGGTGGCAGGGTGGTGCTAGGACAAGCCACAGGTCTGTAGGGGGTCGAAGCCTCCTTCCAGTCGTAGCTGAAGAATAGGTTGTCGTAGCATCCTTGTCTATTGAAGAAAGAAGAAAACCATAGGGGTATTATATCATCCCTTTCTGTAATTGTAGGAAAAAAATAGGGTGTGTTTACATCCTTTTTGTAGTAGCACATAAACAATTTTGTAAATTCATCTTATTAATGAGTTTGTGTTGGTAGTTTTCCCTTTGAGGTTTCCACGATAAAATATGTGTCTTGATTGTTGATTTTTGTGTATTTTAAGAAAAAGGGACAATATTGATTCACCCCCCATCTCAGTATTGTGGGAAAAAACAACAACTAGAGTGTAGGGAACATGTGCATGCATCAGTTTAGGCACCTCCTAGACCAATCCCTACATTTTAGGAGCCACTGGGAATCCCGAGACCAGCCTTCATTATTTAGGTGGAGTTGGAACTAGTTAGTCTTAGTTAGCTTCGAGTTACTTTCAGTTAGATCACAATCAGTTACCTAGCACTAGTTATGCATGGATAATGCATGGCTGCATGTGGAGTAGGCGCCTTTTCCCACTTACCACACTCAGTTGCATTGAGTTAACTAGTTATTACTAATTGTATGAGTTGGTTGGATATCTGGGAGTTGATCTGCTAGACTCCGATATTGATTGAGACACCATGAGTTAGCTAGTTATTTAGGTACAATCAGATCCAGTTGGTAGATTCGAATTGCTCCCTAATGCATTCAAATTATTCCATTATGTAAACTATTGTAACACCATATTTAATTAATGACAATGATACTATAATTATCTGAGCTATACTCATCTGTTTCCTGTGTGGTTTGATTTGATTAGTGTGTATCTTAATTATCCTTTTAATGCAATAATAATTTTGGACTCATTTCTTGAAGATATAAATGGAACAACAATTCTAATACAAGGCACTAGCCTAAGCTAGTAGGTGGCTATCCCTAGAAAATAAAAGTTACTTTACTAGAAAATATATTTTAATATTAACGTTCCTTTTTCTAGAGTTTGTGATTACTCAAGGGGTAATAGTCATGAAACTAGTGATGTTTTAACTCAAAGAATGCGAATAACATGACAAATGTATAAATTTCAAATTCAAAGTGTAATGATTTCACTTCTCTTTCTTTTCAAAAGATGACAATGTGGGGCACAAATGAAAGAATTTTCTTTTTTTTCTATTTAAAAAAAAAGTACATATGCATGTGCAACTATGACTATAATGCTAGCCTAAGATGCATATAAAATAAATAATTTTTTTTAAGATGAAAAGAAGAAAGTAATTAAAAAAAAGTAAGATCCATCTGATATGAAAACAAAGTGATTTATATCTCTACACTAAACCTACAATACCAGGACCCTAGACTGGCTAAAAGACTGATAATACCCTACTTGGAGAGAAATCTGGAAGAAATAAGAAGTCAAGTTAACCACCATGGAATAAGGATCTTGACCAACAATACTGAAAAAGAAAATGATCAAAATAAAACCTTTTAAGAGTTCAGATGACTTAGAAATAGTCTATGTGTACTGACAGAGGCGGATCAAATCACCACTCAAGGAAAAGATAAACCAAATATGGTGATTAAGTATGAAGGTCATTCACAATACTTTCATAAAAAACATACATAAAGGTGATTTGTGATCATACAAACAGAGATCCTAGCACTAACAATGCTCCTATAGAACCCATAGAAGAGCCTTCAACATAGAAATTTCAAGACAAACACATAAAAAATGAACCCTATCCTGCAAAACAGAGTTACAAGAATACACATAACTGTCCAGAAGACAAAGTGCATGTGACATTCTATTGTGTTAACTAGCACATATGTGATAACATGGTAAATGCGAGTGGGAAATACTTGCAAGCATGTTTGTCCTAATTTCTTTAAAAAAAAAGAAAATCTCAAATGATAAAGATTTTTGGGTTGAAGTAAAAAATGCAAGGTTTCTGGAAAATCAACCTAAATCTCAAAAAACACATTCCAACTGGAATAAATTAAACAAAAACCCCAAAGAAAATAGGCTTTTCCCTAGTGGAGTCACCATTTCTGTTGTTAGAGAAATTCTTCCTATGGCTAGGGTGAGACCACCAACATACTAAGGTTGACATACACAGGATGAAGAAAATGTAGTCATAAATCAAGCATGACATGTATTATAAAGTACAAAGGTTTTATAGATATAGAACATGTACCTTTTATCAAGAAGGTTGATCCAAGCTTGATATTTTCCAAACTAGTCTCCAAACCTCTGCTCTAAGACCTGCAACAAGAGAATACCTTCCTCAAACACTCTTGACAATCATGAATAGGAAAAACACATATAGGAAAATATGAATACTAAACATGTAAATCAATTCTCATGAATACAAGATACATAATTAAATGTACACATAGCTTTGGGAAGGAAAGATCTATTTCATTCATAAAAAAATTGCAACAAGTACATATGATACCTTGGTTTGATCATACACTCCTTGAAACTCTAATCTAGGTCTCCTTGATCTTCAATATGGAATAATTTCTCCAACATAACATTAAGGTAAGTTTATTCTTCTCTTCCTCAAGGATTCTCCCTTGTATCTATGACAAGGATGGGAAGAGAATTTTTGAGGATAGAGCAGTTAGGGAGGGTAGGGAAGTTATGAGAGTTACCTCAACTACCCTTCAATTAATATTATTTTTATTTTAAAGAAATTTTGGAGGGACGTGCGTGTGGAAGTAGGGAAACATGTGTGTGGCACGTTGGGTTCTTTACTGCAACTTGCATGTGCAACGTTTTAACAAAAAACACTGGCGGACAAGAGTCAACTCGTGTGGCACCAAGGATGTTAGTTTTTCAAAAGCGTCTATGCCCTAAGTTGGTTACATAAAAAGGGAATTTTCTAGAGAAAATAGGAGGTGAATTAGGCCATGCTTATAAATAGTAAATCTAGCTCTTAAATCCATAAGTCGTTTTGTGTGAGAAGAAAATGGCATCGTCACTCAAATAGAGAAGTGCAAGTTCAAGGTATAACAATCACACAAAAGACAATACTCATAGTCAAAATCATTTGAACTTGGATAGAAATAAGGGTGATATTTTTATAAATTATTTAAAGAATAACTTGTTTCCTCTTTCTAGTACGGAAAATATCGAAGACCTTGTTAGGATTAATTAATCCTCATTTGTCCAATATAGTCTATTTGGTCATATTTCCTAACCTAGCAAGTTATTATCATTGTACTAGAGTATGGGGGACACACCTAGAGGTTATCTTCCACTTATTCCATGTGCATGCATTCATTTATGTGCCTCTAGGATCAATCCCTACATTATAGGATCCCACTCTGAGTGCCACCAGCAGCCTCCATCAGTTTCCTGTGGTAGGTAAGCAGTTATGCTGAGTTAACCTCCAGTTAAAATCAGTTAGATCACTATCAATTAGTCTAGTGCCAGTTTTTTCATGCACACAGGGAGTGTGGCACCTTTTGTCCACATACCTCATTAGTTAACTAATTGTAGAATGATTTAGACATCGAGAGTTAGACTAGTGATCTCTATCAGTGATTTCGACACACCGAGTTAGCTATTTAGTTAGATTGAGATGGTAGATTCGAATCATATACACAGTATTCAAATTATATTTATTGTATAATCATTGTATTTGTTAGGTAAATAACTCCCGATTCATTTTATTCCCTTGCTAATGCATATATTTATACAATTCATATGACGGTTGTGTTTCATCTTCCGCCAGCCTTTTCGGCTTCCTACATAACTATTCAGTTTTCTTTATTTATTTACAAAATATAATCCCGACGGATTATATTCCAACAATCCCCCTCTTAATCCGAAGGGGTGTTCGTAAGTCCAAGCATGTTTCTGAATCTTTCAAACTTTTCTCATCCAAGCGCTTTGGTGAAGATGTCTGCAATTTGATCATTTGTGGAACAATGTCAAAGATGGAATGTCTTGGCCTCTACATGATGTCGAATCAAATGATACTTTGTGTTGATGTGTTTGGTTCAATCATGGAATCTAGGATTCTTAGCCAGCTTGATTGCAGAAGTATTGTCGACCAATAATGGAGTGGAGTTCTCTTGTTTTTCTTGCAAATCTTCAAGTATTTTTCTGAGCCATACTATTTCTTTCGTTGCTTCAGCTACAGCCACATATTCTGCTTCTGTTGTTGAATCTGCCGGAACTGACTGTTTGCATGATCTCCATGAGACAACTTCTGATCCAAGACTCATAGTGTATCCAGAAGTTGATACTCCTGTCTCCTTATTGCCATCAAAATCTGAGTGTGAGTACCCAATAAGTTTGAAGTCATCCACTTTAGAGTACTTGAGTCCAACATCTTGAGTCCCCTTCAAGTATCTTAGAACTCTTTTTGCAGCTGACCAGTGTCCTTCACAAGGTTTATGCATGAACCTTGAAAGTATGCCAACAACATAAGAAATATCTGGTCTAGTTATTGTAAGGTAGATAAGACTTCCTACAAGTTGTCGATACTTGGTCGCATCCTCAAATTCTTTTCCTTCGCTTGATGTGAGCTTCATTTTCTGTTCCATTGGAGTAGAGATAGGGTTGCATTCTGTCATGCAAAATTTGTTTAGTAGTTCTCCAACACATTTTTTCTGAGATAGGAATATGTACTTAAGATGTTGAGTGACTTCAATTCCTAAGTAATAGTGGAGATGTCCCATATCTGTCATTTCAAAGATCTTTTTCAAATCTTTCTTTATGGATGCTATATAGCTCTCATTGTTCCCTGTCATCAAAAGATCATCTACATACACCACAAGATACACAACAGATCTTCCAACTTTCTTTATAAACAGTGTTGCATCATCAAGATCAAAATGTTCGAAATTTAACTTTAAAAGATGCTCGGTTAACTTTTCATACCATGCGCGAGGCGCTTGTTTTAGGCCATACAAGGATTTGACAAGATTGCATACCTTTTGTTCTTTTTCTTTCACAACAAAGCCTTCTGGCTGAGACATAAAGACATTCTCTTTCAAGTCTCCATTCAAGAAAGCAGTCTTCACATCCATTTGA
>LPNX010326740.1:217495-258147 GCA_001517045.1 Pseudotsuga menziesii
CATCCGGACGGACACTTTCAAGTGTCTTTGTGGCCCATTTAGGAATCTTCTGTGATGGTTCTGGTTGATCAGCTGGTGGTGCTTCATCATTGATTGAGAGTCTTTCAATTCTCTCAATCACATCATCCAGTTGAACCTCTTGTTCAGGTGAAGTAGCAGGAACTTCTTCATGCGGGGGAGTTGGTGCTTCATATGGAAATTCCAAAGGTTGATCCAGAATAGGAATCCCCCCTTCAAGGTTTGGAATTTCATATTCATTTTCAGAATATTTCGTTGGATGAGGATATTTTTCCAAATGATCAAGCTGTCTCTCAATGGACTGGTCATTTTTATTAGTTTCAAGAAAAATGACATCTATGGAAATAACAAACTTTTTGTTTACCTCATCATACAGATGGTATGCCTTGGAGTATTCTTCGTACCCCAGGAAAATGCATTTCCTGCTTCGAGCACCAAGCTTGTTTCTTTGCTCCTTTGGAATCAAGGCATAACAGGTGGAACCAAAAACTTTGAGATGCCTAATTGAAGGGAGATGGCCAAACCACATTTCATGTGGAGTCTTGTTATCAAGAGCATTTGAGGGACTTTCGTTTCTCAAATAGGTTGCACATTTCACTGCATCACCCAAAAACATTAGTTTTACATTCTCAAAAAACATCATTGAGCGAACCATATTCATTATGGTTCTGTTTATTCTTTCTGCTACACCGTTTTGTTGAGGATTGTAGGGAACTGTAGTCTGATGTGCAATTCCATGTTGGCGAAGATAATCTTCAAAAGCATTTGAAGTGTATTCTTTCCCATTGTCAGTACGAAGTGTACCAATTTTAGATTGTGCTTGTTTTTCTATCAATGCATGCAAGTCTTTGAATGTTTGAAATGCTTCTGATTTTGTCTTTAAACAGTAAATCCAGCACATTCTTGAGTAGTCATCAACAAAGGTCATAAAATACTTATTCCCATTTGCAGAAGGAGTTGGCATTGGGCCACATAAATCAAAACGCACTAATTCTAATTTCCTACTTTCTCTGAAATTAGATTCATGGAATGGCAGCTTATTGTGTTTCCCTAATATACATGCATCACATTTTCTCTTCTTTTTGGGAATGGTGGGAAAACCAAATACACCATTCTTTCTCAACAAACGAAGACTGTTATAATTCAAATGACCAAATATTGCATGCCACAATAAAATTGATGACAAATTACCTTCTCCATGCTGAGAGAGGTAGGCATAATTCTGAACTCTTGCAGATGAACCCTTTAGCTTTAGTAGCTTCCCATATTCGTATCCAGCCATGATGACTTGGTTGTCAGAGGACTTTCTTATTTCTATGATTCCATCAAACATGTGGATGGAATGGACTTGCTGTCGAATCTCCACCAAGGACAGCAGGCTTCTCTGCAACTCTGGAAGATAAAGAACATTCTTCAACAAGAAATCAGGGAATCCAGGCATCTTCAGTCGAATGGTGCCCATTCCCTTTGGTTTAAGACTTGACTTATCTGCAAAGTACACTATGCCATTTATTGTTTCATTAAGTTCTTCAAAATAGTCTTTTCTAAAAGTCATGTGTGATGTTGCACCAGTATCAAGCAGCCAACAATCTTTGTAAGATGAAAGTGAAGTCATTTCATTAATTCCAAGATTACAATGTGCAACAATACAATGAGCAGAATCAGAAGATTTACTAGCATCTTGGTTTTTATTATCATCTTTCTTCTGGTTATGTTTGTCTTTGATGGAGTCCCACGAAGCCCAACACTGATCTGATGTGTGTCCAATCTTTCCACAACGCTTGTACTTCAAATCTAATCTTTTGCTGGAGTTGTTTCTGCCTCCTCTACCTATGAAGTTTCTTCTTCCTCTACCTCTCTTGCTGCAATCTCCCTTGGAAGGGTCTTTGGACCGATTCTTTGTTTTCTGAACAAAGTAAATGGATTCTTCAACAGGCTCGCTTGATTTCTTGATCTTTCTAGACCATTTTGGATATGTTTCCTTGCCAGTGAGAACATCACCTCCAATAGATGCAAAATAATGCATCTTCAATCTGGAACTTGCAACTTACACAATACTTGAAAGAAAAATATGGAATGCAGGTTTATGTTCTTTCTCCTTTGCAAGTTACAAAAATGATTCTGTAGCCTATCAAAACTAATTCTACAGCCTTATCAAAACACTATTGCAGCTGCTCTATATTTAATTTTGCAACTCTATATCATTTATTCTAGAGTGGTATTATATAAACAATACATTTCAAATCTTCATCGAAGATGAAAAATACATCAATACAATATCTTACAGCACCACTTAGTCGAATGAGTTCTCGGTACTTTTTTTACAGTTTAACACTCTTCAAGCAGTCTTCACCAACAACTCGGTCTTCACATCAATTGAGTCACAACAATGGTCTCATCCAAAAATAACCAGCTCCAGGCAGCTGAATACAAGCGTGAGGTTCTTCACTCACGTTCAGGCTCAGTCTTCACAGCTTCAAGTGTTCCATTGTCAATCTTTGTGATGAGGGAGAGTCTTAAAAGCACTAACACAGCTTTAATCTTCAAGCAGCTTCAAGAACTCCATGCTCATGAAAAAGGCTTTGAATCTACATTATCAGTCTTCAGTCACTGACTTCAAGGAAGTCACAGTAGCATACCATGGCTTCAATCAACGCAAAGGAGTAGTATCCTCACACAGCACGTGCTCTTCTAGTCGCAGCTTCAAATTCGAAAGAGAAAAAATGCAGTAACCATAGTTCAACGCAGCGTGTCACCGAGCAGAGTCTACCCAACAGATACGCATGTCCTTGATTTTGCAACAGTCTTCATCGGAGAATGGTGCATAGCTTCACGCGTTCCACCAAATGCTTCACGCTTCACGCAGTCACTTCACGTCGCAACTTTGATGACTGATTGTAAGTGTTCCAAGTGGGAAAAAAATATCACCTGGCATATCCTTGGATAAGTTGCCCACTATTCAATCGCGACACCTATGAAACACAGCTTCAAGCTTCAATTGCATCAATTCTATGGGAACACCTTTCCTGAGGCAATTGATTGACGACTTGAGAAGAGAGATACCATGGAGATGGGAAACCCATGCAGTATGGAGAGAACGAAACGTCCTCAGCAAACTGATTAGAGAGCAGTGCTAGGTAAAAATGTCTTCACAATGGCAAGAATATGGCCTCAAGCATAGAAGAAAAATACTCAGCACACAAAGAGCAGATTTGACCAGAATGCAGGTTTGGCATTTTGACAGGATAGATCAAGTTAGGGTTTACTCCACAATATTCACGCACAACATTCTCTTTCTCATCAAATGTCAAACAGAGAAGGATGGGAGGACTGGGAAAATGGGGAATGGCTGAACACACAGCCAAATACACAACAAAATACACCACAAAGACAAATGGAAGTCGCAGCTCCAACGCACAGTTCTGAAAAATTAGGGTTTCAGTACAACTCCTTCACAAAAATGCAACAGTGCAGCATAATGCACAGAATTATTGGCACCCAGGCTGAAGAAGAAATGCACAGAGAAGGAGAATAACAGGACAAGCATGCAGGAAGAATGGTAGGCAGAATGATTTTGAGTGCATGCAGCAGAATTGGAGGAGAAACGTTCAATTCTGATCAGAGGGCAGACACATTAATGGGATAGCAGTCTGGCAATGCACTGGGAAACATACAAGCTTCCAGGACTGAAACTTAATAGTAGGAGTTATGGCAGGTGGTGCTCTGATACCACTGTTAGGTAAATAACTCCCGATTCATTTTATTCCCTTGCTAATGCATATATTTATACAATTCATATGACGATTGTGTTTCATCTTCCGCTCAGCCTTTTCAGTTTCCTAGATAACTATTCAGTTTTCTTTATTTATTTACAAAATATAATCCCGACGGATTATATTCCAACAGTATTATTTATTAATGAATGAAGATTGATCTTGTGATTAACTGAGCAATTCTTATTTGGTTTATCTAAAAATTGTTTCATGAATTCCCTGTTTAGTGTACATTCTCTTTGATTATTCAATTTCATAATGCCCTTCCTACAACTTTCACATTGGCATGTATATCAATAGTTCACAAATTTAACTTGGTATCAGAGCCTTGTTTAGGCTAGCAGTAAACCTTGGAAACCTCTATTGTGCACCAGAACCAGTCGAGTTTCCACATAATTCTTGTAATCATTGCCTTGCTATCTTTGTATTCTTTCCATAGAAGTCTCTTCAGGTGTGATGAAATCTTAAAAAGTGTGCATGTAGAGGTGTAAAGGATTGAACTAACATATGTCTATGAATTGAATTGGTTTTATAGTGTTCTTTGCAGGTATCTAAATAGCTTCTTGAAGAATTGACTGATCAACATACAGTAAAATGGAGAATTATTTAGCTCTCATACCTAAGATCCTTACACCCTTAAATTATGTTGATTGGAGGGAAGATATGTAGGTAGCCTTGCACAACAAAGGCTCGTTTAGGATGAAAATGCGAAGAGAATATGAGCCCCAACAAAATGTTGACAAGAACAAGTTTATGAATCGGATTGATAAAGCTTTCGGCTTCATGTGCATCCACATATCCATGGATATTTTGTTACATATTGAGGGACTCAAGACTCCAAAGGAAGCTTGGGAAAAACTTGAATCTTTGTTTGGAAAAAAATATGAGATCTGAGGGAATATTATGGAGAATGAGCTCATAGCACGACAGCCCAATAGTTTCGATATTATTCACCAATTCTTTTCGAAATACAAAGAACTAGTACTACAATGCAAACAATGTGGGATAGATAGGAAAGATGAGCAGCTTGTGTTGTGCATGTTGAACAATATTGGCTCATATTTCTTAGTTGTTGTCTCTATATTCCATTCTAGAAGAGTTTCCATTCAAAATTAGAATATTCCTTCTCTATATGCTTTTGTTGATTCTTTGATACAAGAACAAGACAAATTGGTTCAAAAGGGAGTGAGTCAAGAGTCCAAGAATAAAGCACTCTTAGTAGAAGACTCAAATAATGTGCAAGCAAGAGGGAAGCACGCAGGGAAGGAGACCAAATATACTGATTCAAAGCCAAATGAGAATCATAAATATTCTAATGAAGCCTCATGTTCCAAGAAAAAGAAGAAATATGAGAAGACTAAGTGTCCCTACTATATGAGAGGCTTTCATCCAGAGAGTTAGTGCATGAAGAAGACCATCGACCAGCTGTCAACACTCCTTGAACATAAAACTATTTCCCTTCCACAAGGAGAAAAGAAGTCTAATGCTGGAAACCCAATAGAAGATCATGAGAGGTTCCATGCCTTGAAGGAATACCTCACTCAGTCGAAGGATTATTTGATAGATTCTAGAGAATACAAACACATGGTTGCATCCAAGGAGTTCTTCTCCACTCTGGATATCTCAAGAGGACCTAGCATTCATATTTGATATGACTCTCAAATCCCAGCATTAGGGAGATGTTCTATTAAAATCCAACATGGAGAGTTCATAAATGTACTCTATGTTCACTCTCTTGCATCATATTTGTTATCTATATAATATATGACTCACACTGGCTCACCAAAGGGAGTGGTATTTGGACTTGACTCAGTGGAGATCACATATATATTAATTGGGAATATTATAGCAAAAGGTGTTGCAATCTATGCCTCCAAACCATATGCATTATCACACTTCATTCCATACTCAAATGCAATACAAACTAAGCTTCCATTCGAAGCACATAAAGGTATAAAATATCCTTTATTTCCATTTGCAGATACATATTTATTGTCTAATATTTCATATTTAGATGATGAGGAATATCAATATAATCTTGATATTGAGAATGCAACTTAAGAGGATCTAGATCTAGATCCAACATCTATCCATCTCAGCAGCCTAAATGGTCCCAAAAGCTCATTAAAGCATCCGGGGATGTTGTTGGGAATCCATACGATAGAAGAAGAATGAGGTCCCAGTATCATAATAACTAGGGTGCACTGTCCCACAAAGATCCACTTCTCCGTGATGTTGAAATATTGTAACTTTGAAGAATATTATAAATGTATTTTACTGATTTAACCTATCGAAGATGTTTTATTCTTCCACCGTTGTATTTTGTCATCATAGAGTCATTAGGTAAATCCTGCGTTTTAAGTCGGGTCAATAGAACCCTCCTGAATATAATATAATATTTTTTTTATATATTCCTGGGTGAAGTCGACCCAGTTGTTATCAACCCAAATGGCACTTCTCCGTCCGAGTGCCGACATTCTTTATGTTGGTACACAAAAGGACAAATTAGGATTGAAGTTTTCCAAAACACTATAGATGGGCATGACTTGGGATGCATTTACCCTTAAACCAGCTTGCTATATATCTTTTCTAAGTGTTGAGTTGCATACGTGGCTATCTTCATTGCAACTACGTGGGTTTCCTTCGAGAAACTCGCATGTCATACGCGGGATTCCTATATTAATAGTCGTGTACATCTTAGTTTAGCTTTAAAAAATATAAAACATGATTATATGAGATTAGTTGGGCCCTAATCCATAACTATCCCAACTATTCAATCACCCCAGCCTTCGAAACCACTATATTTCCCAAAGTATAAATAGAGGCCTTGGGGTGGGTACTAATCAATCAAGAATGGAGAGCAAAGTTATGCTGGTGGTATATCTTCGAAATCTTTGGAGCAGCAGAACTCAGAGTCCTTTGGTTGTAGAGGAGTCCTTGTCTCAGAAGCTGGGTTGTACTCTTATCTCATTCACTGATTGTTAATAAAGAGAATTCTTCTTCCAACCTTGTGTTGAGTCTATTTCATGTATTATGGTTAATTAATATATTTGATTATATGTTTGATATACTGTTCATCTAACTTATGATATATATATGCATGAGATGTTACTTGAAGTATTTTCTCTTTACAGGTGAAAGAGGTGCATCCCTGGAAACTTTGGAGAGAAGAGGAGAGGGAGAAGATCAAGCTTGGATCAACTGTCAGTAATTGAGTAAGTCAAGACTTTCTTCTTATTCCCTTTCCCTTCTATGGTAAAGATGATTGTCTGCAAGGTTAGTAGTAAGTTGGTAACCCCAGACCCTAGGTTACAAGGGTGTTTTATCTTGAACAACAGAACTGGTGACTCCACTGGGGAGTCCAGCCTGCTGTGGGTTAGTCCTGTAGATACTTGCCCGGTCTTTGCTCTGATTTTGTGTGTGGTTGTTTATCTCGCCTTTGGTTTGTAGTAGTGTGTCCATAGACCTTTGTTATTTTTTTTGGGTTGCTGTGCTACACAGTCACATACAACAACTTGTATACGCGGGTTTCTCTATAAGACAGTTGCGTACAATACACGGGTTTCTCTATAAGACAGTCGCGTATGTCTTGTAGTAGCATAAAATTTTAGGTAGGGTTGCTTGTCCCTGTCTTGTTTGGATTTTGCTCTACTTGAAGGTTTTCTGTTGCTGGCATCTTCCTGTAAGTTTGAAATTCTTGTACACCATGCTTTGTGCTTTTCAGTAAGCCTTTGAGTTTTATTGTTTGAGTCTTCTTTCACTTAGCAATTTGAGGTAGGTTCTCCTATTTCGGTGATAGGTTCAGTGCTGTGTATCTGAGTCAGTGATCAGAATTTTAGATACCTTGTACTCTGTACTGCTTTCAAGTAGTGTCAGTTTGTCACTTGTCCTTTAGTGATTTCAGTGGATTTTATTCATTGTTTCTTCCCAAGTTAGGTGTTTGCCAAGTCTCCTCCTTAAGTGGTTGAATTTGGTTTTTGCAAGTCCATTATACTTCATATTGCTTGCTTTATGGTATGATTATTCAAACATACTCAAGAAATTTTGCATTTAGGTGCATAGTAATTTTTGAAGGATTTGAAAAGTGAAGAAAAACATTTGAAACATTTGCATTTAATTGCATATTGTAGTTTTATTTTCAGTATTTTTGAATAAAATTTCAAAAATTACAAAAATAAGTCTTAGTCTTCTCATACTTAGTTGTCTCTAATATCATAGTTATTCACTCCACTTACCCTCTGACTAACAACATCCCTTAAAATGAATGCTATAATTTAAAATTTATTAGTAAGCTTTGTTTTATAGGGTCATACACCTACTAGCTTAGGATAGACTTGTGGGATAGGAAGTTTAAACTCCCCGTAAGTGTTTAAATTCAGACATAGTTGGCCAATCGATAGGTAAATCCTTCTCTATGTTGGTAGTATCTGGGAAGCTCCTCTCAAACAGGAGTTAAGCATGAGGCTGCGTGGAGGCTTAGACTGAGGAGATAACCCTCTGATTCCTTGTCAAAATGTAGAACAAGGTTTTTGTGCATCTGGGGATTCTCTCCTAGATAGAGTTTCGGTATTTGCTACCCTGCCCATGCGTATGAACCAGGCTTGCGGCTGTCCCCCCAAACTATTGATATAGTTAACGTAGCCTTTAGTCTCTTTGACATCTAGGGTTTATACACAGCTAAACCGGAAGGCTATTTCTAGTTGACCTTGGATGGGCTTGGAAGGTAACCCTTATTGAAAGTGTAGGAGGGCGGTGGGTGATTCCTCCGCTTATGCCTAAGAACCTCTTCAAGGATGCCAAAAAACTATCTCTCAGCTTTCTTCGGGAAAGCATATCTTATACCCCTTTTGATTGTTGAGACTTTAGGAAATTTTGTAGTGATTGCTCTGTGGTTTGTCTATGTTTAGCCAACCTTAGGGCGTGAAGGGTCAAATTTACAATTGTCAAAGACCAATATGTCAGAAGGTCATGAAGGTTGCAAAACCTTCCTCTGCTTATTACATTGGAACCTCCACCTCCCCCTCAAAGGAAAAGATTAGACATAGATGGTTCTTTCAAACCGATAGGAGTTAGTGAAGTTCTGGGTGAACCACAACTTAGGGAAAACCATTTTGATTTAACTATAGTTGAGATAGAAGACTTGCAAGCTGACGAATTTGCAAGGAAATTTAATTCACCTCTAACTAACTTAAACAAACCTGTGATCATCCAAGTTCATCCCTTCAATTCATCCATGATTGGTGTCCCTCTGGGCAGACTAATGTCTATTGCGGGAGAAAGTTCTTCTACATCCACCTCAGCTGCTCCGGCTGAAGGGGTGCCACCTCCCCTGGTTGGCACCCCTAGAACAAGTATACCTATTACACCTTTAACTCTAGCTAGCTGGGCGGTTCAACCACCGACTCCCACAAATTTAGCAGGTACTTCTGGTGGAGTGGTCATTGGGACTCCTAGTGTACCTTCTATTCCTACTTCCTTCGTACATACTGCTCAGAGTGTTCCTATAGGATCCTCATCATTTGTCCCAGGTTTTCCTTGGAATAGGGGGCACATTCCCCCATCCACTCCATATGTAGCTCCAACACCCACATATGTAGGGGTGCATTTCGAAAACCGTAATCCTTATGGTTAAGGTTTTCAAACTCTGGTTTCAGACCCTTTCATGAGCTCTCTTTTCTCTCCTTTTAGCGGAGGGATACTTGCTCCTATGTTCCAAACCCCAGTTTTGATTGGGGCAGCTCGAACCTCATACACTACACCACACATTAACAATCCACTTGATTATGGGTGGAATCCTTTCCAAAATGGCCCGACCACTTTGCAACCGGTAGCAGGGGCAACCCTGCCTTCACATTCGGGAACATGGGGGCAAGTCCCTCTGCGTCCCCAAGATGGTACTTTTAAATCCTCCGGTTAGACCCAAGCTCCCTTTCTTGGAAACTTTAAACTTTCAGACTTGTCGAAACTAATGAATGACTCGATGAGACATAACTCCTCTTGGCCACCCATTCCTACCAAGCTACCCTCGGGTATCCCAAAATTCAAAGGCAAAGTTGGTGATGATTCAGGAGCTCATGTCACCACTTTTCACTTGTGGTGCTCTTCCAGCTCACTGAACGATGATACAATTCAGTTGAGATTGTTCCAAAGAAATCTGACGAGTACCATAGCAAAATGGTACATTGAACTACCTTCTGCTGTGTTTGATAGTTTTTGGGACTTGGCTAATGTATTCCTTAGTCACTTCCAACTTCCTGTCTGATATGATTTCGGGACAAACTTATTGTCTACCTTTCGACAGGACAAGGCTGCTCATATTTCGGATCGCATCCAAGAGTGTAGAAGATGGAAGAGCCTTATCAAAGACACTATTCCTCCCAATTTTTTACTAGAATGGTTCCTCAAATCCCTATTTCCATATATATCTAAGGATGTATCTACTTCGGGAGTGACCAATGAGGAAGAGGCTATCCTCAAATCCTAGTAGTTAGATTTGATATATTCTCAGTCTGGGATTTTATATGAGATCATCCCTGATGCACCGAGGCCAACACATAATGTAGAGAAACCTAAGCCTGGACCCCATGCCGATGGTGTGGTTGGTTCTATGAAATCTCCCACTATAGAGTCTTTGGCTAAACAACTCCATGAGTTGTCTGTCAAAAATTCTACAGCGGAGGCAGCAAAGGTTGCCCCCTCACCCCATAGTGCAAATTTTTTTGCACAATCCTCTCAAAAGGGAAACCAACAGCCTGGTGGGAAAAAGAAGAAAGGAAAAAAAGGTGAGGGAAACCAAAACAAGCAAAAACCCACAAAACAACGCTGATGGGGGAAAAAAAGAAAAGAAGAAGGTGAAATTCCCATGTAAGTTGTGCCAGGAAGATCACCTGACCCATCAATGTCCTCTTATGGACCAATCTCAGAAGCTGCTAAAAGGCTAACAACTGGCTGTCCTGAAGGATCCTTTTCCCCAAGGACAAAATTCTGCTTCAACTTCAAATGTAGCAGGGGGAATCCCAAATGCTCCTAACCCTAATTATATCAACATGGTTCAATCCGAGTCTTTACTCCAGACTAGGAACAAGAACTATGAGAGAGAGGATTCATAAAAGGGTAAGTCGATAGTTGTAACTTCCAACCCTCTCACGATTGAAAAACCTGCAGAACCTATGCCCAAGATACCAAAAGGTGTCTTCAAGAAAACCTTGCACAATCCCAATGCTAGGGCTACAGCCAACTACTTTGTAATTGAATATTTAGCCTAGACCCCTTGTGAAATGTCGACTTTAGAGGTGTTACAGAGTTGTCCCGCCTAGCGAGATGCACTCTTAGCAGCCTTAGGCAGCATGGATTCATCGAGCCTCATGGCAAAATTTAATTTGATTGATGTCAAAATTCACCTACCTTATCATGTATCCTTATTTATAGATGTCATCCATGGTGGAAAAACCATTGGAAGGGTGGTTGTCGATGAGGGTGCTTCTACATGTGTCATGTCCCTGTCTTGCTAGAAATCTCTTAGATCTCCAGAGCTAGTCCCATCAAACACCCTACTTACTGCTTTCGGCAGAAGGTCATTTCATCCACATGGTATCCTACCAGATTTTGAAATAAAGTTGGTAGGGAAGGTAGTATCTGTTGATTTAGAGGTGATTGATGCACCTTTGGATTATAACATGCTCTTGGGGAGATGTTGGACTTTTTCCATGTCCACTATTGCATCAGCCATACTTCGGGTAGTAGTGTTTCCACATGAAGGGAAGTTGGTTAATGTAGACCAACTCAGTTTTACTCGAAAGGGCCACATGGAAACTAATGAGTCCACCGTGCCATTGGTTGATCAGGTTAAACCTACTTCAGAGAGCATAGGGGATGGAATGTATGCATCATTAATGGGCAAATTTGATTTTCCAGCTCCGATTAATTATCTAGGTTCTACTAGTGTAGGGAAGTCTATTGCTATGGTTGTTGATAGAACAGATCCTTGGGTTCTTCCTTCCTGCCATGAACCTGAAGTGCCCTTATTGGCAGCGGAAGTATCTTATCAAGCTATCATTCATACCGCTATTGATCCCATTCCGGTCCCTCTCATAGTCTCAGAGGAGCCAGAAGAAGCCTATCTTCCTGCTCGGGCGGATAACTCTATGCATTCTAGAGACTGCTTAGATATGGTTTTTCCTTTTGATGAAGCCATTCTGGAAGCTATGTGTGGATGAGATAATATCTGTGAAGATCTTCACCATCGATCCTATTTTCTTCCAGAGTTATGTAGGATTGAGAACCAGGAGTTCTATATGAGACTGGCAGCTGATGTTGATACACCTATCAATCCATTACCAAGGGAAGGAATATTTGCTGAGGGGAATATGGAAAACATTTTCGCTACTATTCCTATCAACATCTCTGCAAACCCAAACGTTGTGGAAAATGTACACATCGGTGCAAACTGCTCTCCGGAGGAGATTGCGATCTATACAGCCTTGTTTAAGGAATTCCGCGACATGTTTTCAATTTAATGACTAGATATGTAATTCAATTCACCATTCATATATATATATATATATATATATATATATATATATAAACAAATCCAATCCTAAATGCAAAATCGTAATCTGAAAACTCAAAAGTCACCCATGCAATCATTCAATCAATGTAGTGTATATAAATACATCAACCACATAATTGATTTAACTAATAGCTCATATCACATTACATGCACATGATCAACACTCCAACACTCTTTGCACATGTCACCATTCAACTTCAACAAACAAATATGCTATCTGATTTGTCAAGCGGTAAAGTGTTGGAGGCAATCGATTTAACTATTAGTTGAGTAGGGACGTTAGCTAAGCTACAAAAGCAGAAATGTAGATATTTCTTGTAGGCTCACCCAGTTCACAACCAATGTTTCCCTAGATTTAATCAATCACAACTATGGAGTTAAAGCAGGTAATCAGGACTTCAACCCACTGCATCTATCTGGCACTTTATTAAGCAAAGAAACGTGATCTAGGGATTTACTTTGACATAGTCGAAGGAAGAAACATGCAACGAACAGATCTATTCTGTATATAAACAAAAAATAATAACAACTGAAAAAGCTCGATCTAGGCAACACAGAGATGGTGTATGGGTTAAGCGCTTGTTGTTATGTTCCACAGGGGTCTAGGATTTGCACGCCAACCAGGATCAAGGCCACATGTGGTAAAATTGATGGGCGTTTACCTGTTTTTGCCCATTTTAACGGTAAAATACAACAAGATTTTGAGAAAGTACCTATTTCATTATGTGCATTTATTACAAGAGAATATTTTATATGGCAAATGTGTGTTTTTGGTATCATCATCTTTATAGACAATCATAGTTTTCGTTATCAATTATTAATTATGAATTAAAAATAATCAAACGTAATGTTTATGATTCAACTTATCGCAATCCAGAAAGTAATCTAATGATTATGCCTCCTCTGCATTATGATATAACCCTAAGTGTTATGATATATAATATTATTGTGACACATTAATTAATTGATTAATAATGCATTTATATATTTATATTTGGATTTGATTATAATTAATAGTATTTATTTAATAATATTATTTAAATAATTAATTGATTATTATATTATTATTAATTAAAATATTAATTTATCAATATTGATAAAGATTATCATTAATAATAAAAAATAATAGTATAATAATTCAGTGTAACATATTCATTAACTATTAGTTTGGAGATAGGTCTATGTGCCCACATGTTACTAGCAACGACCACATTAATTGTATTAATGTTAGGCACATACTATTTATATTAATGTTTTTTCCCTATGGTATGTGCCTAAATTTTGGCCTATCAGAGTAATGAGACACGTTAATACAATAATGTGGTTGTTGCTAGTTCTTTAAAGACTCAAAGTGACTCAAGAGTATCAATATCAAACTTAGCAGTCACCAAATTTTCTTAATAAATATTATATTCTTCTCTTTTTTGAAATAAATACTCTACCTATACAGACTTTACTAAATTTAATACTTTGCCAAATGCTCTACAAAGTCTTTCCATTTCCACATACATGGACTCTGGCAAGAATTTAAGAATTGAGTCGGTATAGAAAAACATGTTATCTTTTTTTATAGGAGATCACCTTAGAGGAAAATGATATGATCTTGGGAAAAAGAATTGGATGGCATTGCGGCCAGGTCAATAGGAGTGTTAGGAGGCTGAAAAGTCTTTGGATAGCTTTATTCTTGATTTGAACTTTTAAATGAAAACACATTGAATCTCAAAGAGAAGAGAGCATCCAGTAAAATAAAGGACTCATTTCTATAGAATATGGAGGCCTCATTTCATATTTGAATATGGTTGATGTCAAACACTCAATAGGTTGATATACTTGGTCAAATAGGTGTCTAGGAGGACATAATTTTAAATAGTATCACATTGTGTAGCTTCTGTTTTTATTAATGGTAGCTCAAGTATTTTTTAATTTTCAAGATTGTTCACTGATTTTGGTTCAAAATCTCAAAAAATTTAATCAAAGACATTGGATATTTTGAAATGAGTCTTATAATGGACCAGTAAAAATATCCAAGTTCAAAATTTCAATCTTTTAAAATGGTGAATTGAATCTTACATTGGATAAATACCCTTCACTCTATGGAGGATAGGCTATTGAGTTATTGAATCCATAATTTGTCATTTTTTTCTTCAAACCAAATTTTAGCCATCTAATGACTAGGCTCTTTTATAAATTTTGAGTGAGATCCCATGCTATTCTAAATATGCTAAGCTCCAAGACCAAAGCAAAGTTGACTTTAACAATATTATTATGGTTTTCAAACAAATATTGAAAACACATGCAACCTATAACCTTAAGGAGCATATGTCAAACCTCGTCTTCAAAGTGTATAACTTCCATTTTTTCATTAGCGGTAGCTTAAGTAATTTAAATGTTCAAATTGTTAAAAATATATTAGGTTTGTTGGAAAGGTAAATTTTGTGTACTTTTCAAGTTTCTCCATGAAATTAAAGTTTTATCCACATTATTTCACATTAAACTATAATAAAAATTTAAGATTCTTAACAACCCCCATTTGATTTCATAACAATAAGCCCCTGTATTCAACCTAAAACCTGAATTCTATAATCTACCATTTCAACCAAGAGATCATGTGCCAATAAAAGACAAGTTTTTATCAACATTTAAAAGCTCTTGTTATTTTCTTATACTCATAAACTGAATTCTATGATCTACCATGGATATAGATCATATGCCAATAAAAAACAGGTTTTTATTAACTTTTAAAAGTTGTTGTTAGGTTTTTATTAATGTAGAAGATATAGTTCTTCGTATTTTCCTATTAGTAATCAAGAGATTAATAATAATAGTTTACTAGGTCTTTCATGTGAAGGGATCATTCCATATGTATTTCTCTATGTATTTAAATAAAGCATTGTGTGAGAGGGAAGCGGTTGGAATCTAGTCAATTATGGACACATTCTCCTCTATACAGATTTGTTACTACATGGAAATAGAAATACTATGTTTTGATATTACCTTTTGGTGTCTATTTAAAATAGAGATACTAATTTTCTATGAATGGTTAAATGTAGATTGTTATATAAATCTTGTGGATGCATTTTCCACCCAACAGATGGTGTTAGATAAGTAGCACATTGAAGGACCAAGATCACACATTATATTCATTTGAGTAAGGGGGAAAGAAGTTACAGTGAAGTGAGGAAATTTCTCAATTAACTACAAAACAAAGATACCAAAAATGAAATTTCTATAGTTTGTGTTTTTGAAATGGTCTTGAGAATCCATTCATCAAAAGAAACATAAATGAAATTATAGTTTATGTTTTTTAAATGGTTTTAAAAATCTATTCATCAAAAAAACATAACACAGAACAACTATTAAATAAATTTTAATAAAAATAATTGTTAAACGTTATATAAAAGCTAATTTCACAAACAAAACCATCCTATAAAATTTGGCATATGGGTGAGGGTGCCTGTCAATTTAATCCCTAGCCACACTGTTTTCTCTACCATTTCTTCTATGAGTCCTAATACCAATGGAATCATCACAAAACTGCCTTGTATGGCTAATACATGTGGTGGATTTTTGGGTCCACATGCAGTGGGTCGGAATAAGTTACCATATTAAACCCCACTCCTTGCAAGTTATTGTTGAAGAAATTAATCACCACCTGATGACCATCATGGTAAGCTCAGAGTCTTGTCAAATTAAGTGGTGCCTGTCAATTTAACCCCTAGCCACACTGTTCTCTTTACCATTTTTTCTATGGGTCCTAATACCAATGGAATCGTCACAAAACTGGATTCTATGGCTAATACAGGTGGTGGATTTTTGGATCGGAATAAGTCGTACCATATTAAGCCCGAAATTATTGTTGAAGAAGAAATGGCTAATACTCCTCGCAAGTTATTGTTGAAGGAATTACTTACCATCATGAGTTACCATATGGCTAATACTCCTGGCAAGTTATTGTTGAAGAAATTAATTACCACCTTATGACCATGGGGCTCATTCAGACTCTAGTCAAAGTAAAAAGGGTGTCCAAGTAAAACCAGGTTGAGAAAACTTGTTGATGTAAATTGGTTGAAGTAAGTAAAAAAAAAGAATGTTAAGGTAAACTAATTTGACTTAAATTGATCAAAATATTAGTCGTAACTAAAAGAAAAGAAAATTAGTACACAGTTGCAGTTTTTCCTGCAGTTATAGCACTATCGAAAGGAGGCTGTCATTGAACAATACACATAGTAACACAGTTTCCTTGCAGTGATTGCCTTTTAAAGCCGTGGCGATCAAGCTGTTATACAGCGCTTTCATGCTCAAACACCCTTGAAACCATTGGCAAAATGTCCACTAAGGGCCAGCAAAATTGAAGGAATTGCCATACACTTATTTAAATAGATCAATGCTTTGTTCATTCAATTTACACAGATGATTAAAATAGGCAGGTTTTGTTGAAATTCAATCGTCTGAACTATGGGCAGGATTTGTTTTTCGTTTACATATATATATATATTGTAACAGGTAGTTGTCAAATTATTTTTGAAAAAAAAAAGAAAATCGCTGAATGTTAACAGAACGCCATTTCTTTCTTTTATTAAGCCAATCTCTATTTTTTTTATTCCGAAGGCAAGAGGAGGTGAAATGATTGAAGAACTTTACCTGGCCAGAATTTTATTTTTCTGTTACGGCCTGGCATCAGAGCATATCAATCCACCTCTCCTTTAAATAGGATTAGTCTTGGCATGACAAATTGTTTTGTTTAAGTCAATAGCATTTGATCTAATTAATATAATATGTGGCATTGGCATTACACACTTGAAACTTTCCGTCTATGGAATGGTTTTCAGCATAATTACACGGCAACTCGATTCCGATAAAGGACTTAAGACTTTCTACAAACATTTATGTATCCAGTTTATTTAAATAAGGTATAAATAAATGTTAAACTTTAATAAAACAATGAAGCAGAGAAATGATGGAGTATCACTAGGCATATTAATTAATTGACTTCTTATTATTAAGCAAAAATATATATAGAACTACATAAAAACAACAAAATCATAGTACAACACCATGGGTCAGAAAATACTATGGGTCACTAATAAATAAGGTGACCAAATCATCTACTCAAATAACCAAATAATTAATGCACTATTGACCAATGATCTCAAATGGGACAATACTATCAGTACTGTAAATCCCTAAGTGTTGTCTATAAAACTCAAATGCATGTGTTCCAAATAGTTTGGTTAACATGTTAACAAAGTGCTCCTTAGAGCCACAAAACAATAATGTAACATCTCCATTATTGACTAACTCACGAATGAAATGATAGTGAGTGCCAATATGTTTTCTCTTTCTATCAAAGACATTATGCTTAGACAATGTTATTGTAGAACTATTGTCACAAAATGTGTCCCATATCCTTTAAAAGTCTTCTTATCCAAATTGCATGGCAAGTTGTTGTGGTGGTTGCTACATATTCTGCTTCTACAGATGACATGTTTATAATGGGTTGTTTCTGAGATGCCCAAGAGATTGGATTTGTACCCAAATGAAAAGTATAACCAGATGTGTTTTTCCTATCATCAATAGTTCTTGCAAAATGACTGTTAGTGTAACTTGTGAGAGTGTTGTCTCATGATGGAGTGTACCAAAGGCCATATCCAGGTGTTCCTGCAACATATATCAATTTTTTTCCAACTTTCTAGTGAGAGTCTTTGGGAGACTCCATAAATCTAGAAATAAGAGTCAAAGCATACATCAAATCAAGTCTAGTTGCAGTCAAAGGCGATATCTATGGGTTTCTATTGGTTTACATTTATCCATTCTGAATCTTTATAAAATATCAGTAGCATACTTATGCTGACAAATGAAAATCCCTTGATCAGTTTGAGTAACTTCCAAAGCAAGGAAGTACTTCATCAAACCTAGATCAATCATCTCAAATTCCTTTTTTATGATTGTCCTAAATCCGTCAAGCATCAAATTACTAGCGTAAATCATGTCATCAACATAAAGACATACAATCAACATTTTACCTTGTTGATATGTTTTTACATATAGAGTAGGATCACTGGTTCTTTTTTTATACCCATAGTTGATGAGATAAGAGTCAATCCTACTCTACCAAGCTTATGGAGCTTGTTTTAGACAATACAAGGCCTTTTTCATCTTAAACACTTTATGCCCATGACCTTTGATAGTATATCTAGGTGGTTGGTCTAAATAGACTTCTTCTTCAATTATACCATTGAGAGAGGCATATTTCACGTTCATTTCATTAAAAAAACCACTGATTTTGTGTTGCAATGGAAAGTACATATATGATGGTATACATCCTAGAAAGATCAAATGTTTCATCATAATCTACGCCATTCTACTATGCATATCCTTTGGAAACCAACCTTGCCTTATTCTTTTCAAGATCTCATTTTTCATTCAATTTGGTCTTATAGACCCATTTGAATCCAATACTGGTTTTTTTTTCTTTTTTCTATAGGAATATCAACAAGATCCCAAGTCCGATTCTTCTCAATGTCATCAATCTCTTCATTCATTTCTTGTACCCATTGTGCATCCTTTATTGTTTCATCAAAATTTGTGGGTTGATAGGAAAACAAAGAACAATAAATTTGCTCATCAACAACATGAGTCTTCTTAAATAACTCCCTCAAACTTCTGGTTTTATGTTTATGAGGTGGACTTTTTGCTGGTGTTTCTTCTAATTATTGTACTTCCAATCTTGGAAGTTTGAGTGGTATATCTAACAGATATGAAATTTCTTGTTGTTGTATGTCTGAAGCATCACTCCAACATTTGTCTTCAAATAATTTCACATCTCTTCTTACCACAATTTTTTTGGTGAAATGATTATACAACTTGTAAGCCTTGTGTTGCTCATTGTACCTATTGAAAATGCACCGCTCACTTTTCTTATCCAACTTTCTTCTATGTTCATTAGGTACATGAAAAAGTGAAACAAAACAAAAAAATCTTACATGTGCAACACTAGTCTTAGTGCCACTCCATTCTTCTTCATGAATCTTGTCCTGGGACACTAGTCTTAGTAGACTGAGCATGCAACAACTTCAACCCAATACTCATTTCACAACTTCTTGTGTGAAAACATGTTACAGTACATGTTCATAATGGTCTGATTCTTTCGTTCAACAACTCCATTTTTCTATGGAGTGTATCTAGTGGTGAATTGTCTCTAGATGCCATGTTGCTTGCAGAAATATGTAAACTCATGTGAATCATATTCTCCTCCACCATCTGACCTAAGCACTTTAATGCACTTTCCATACTGCTTCTTAATCAAGTCCTTGAACTCTTGTAATCTGGAGAAGGTCTCTGATTTTTTCTTGAGGAAATAATCCCATATTTTCCTACCAAAATCATCAATAAATGTCAAAAAATAAAAGCTACCCCCTATGGATTGGGTTTGCATGGGTCCGCACAGGTTTGTATGAACTATATCAAGATATTCTTTGGATCAAGATGTGGAAGTGGGGAATTTGTCCCTTTGATGTTTCCCAATAATACAATTTTCACACGAGCTAGATTTTTCATGTATAACTGGTAACCCTTTGACCATGGATTGTTTGTGAACTGGAGATTGATACTCTTGAAGGGAAGATGACCAAATTTATATTTCCATAACCAAGTTTCATCTAGAATAGAGACAATATGGGATACATATTGTGGAAGGTTAGCATTCCTAAGGCTAATAGGAAATATTTTGTTCTTGGTCATTTCAAATTTAGCTACGAGTCTCCTACTTGGGGTTTATCATAAACGATACATTATGTATCAAAAAATCAAATATTATACTTGCTCTAAAGTAATTGAACTATACTGATAAGATTGACATTTAGAATTGGTACATAGAAAAATTCATGAATAAATTTCTTCTCATTCTACTTTTAAAGTATAGGAACATTACCTTTTCCTTTTGATGGAACCAAAAAGTCATATCCTAGCTTGCTTTTCATGACAACAAAGAAATTCAAATTAGAGAAAAGTAACTTGTTACCTATCATGTGATTGTTGCAACCGCTATCTAGTAGACATAAACATGAGCTACAATGTTCTTCAGTTGATTGATAGGAGAGGAGCATAAACTCTGATGATCCTTCTTCTTCTTTAGAGACATTGGCTCTGCCATTGTTATGTACTTCTGTATTATTTCTACATTCTCGTTCATAGTGGCCATACTTCTTGCAGAAGTTAGATTGAATATTGGACTTATTGGTCCATCTCTTGGCTCTTCCCCTCTGACCTTGAGAATTTTTAGAGTGCTCTGAGTGATTTAAATGTTCATGATTGGTTCCGTCCTTTGTATGACGAGACCCTTGACCTCTTCTTCCTCTACCTCATCCTCCTCTGCCTCGACCTCTACTAAGGGAATATTGGGTGTTGAAAGCATTTTCTAGCGACTCTTCTTCTTGAAAGAGTCGAGCTTCATGAGAAAGAATAGATCCCATCAATTGTTCTAGGGTAAACTAGACAAATCTTTTGCTTCTTCTATGGAAGTCACTACCATAGAAAATTTCTTGGTGAGACACCTTAGAATATTTTGAACGACTACTTTTTGTTCCATAACCTAGTCGTAGGTTTGGAATTGGGTCACAATGTCCGAAACCCGAGTCATAAAATTATCTACATTTCTAGTTTCCTTCATTTTGATACTTTCAAACTAAAGTCAAAGATTTTTCAATCTTATCATTTTTACTTGGTTTGTTCCCTTGTAAGAAGATGCAACTTGATTCTAATCTTGATGTGCGCTAATAGCTCCTGATATTTGTGGGTAAATGGACTCCTCAATGCATATTTGGATTATCCATTTGGCTGTGAGGTCTCTGTAACATACCTAAAAAAATAAAAAATAAATCTTCTTTGATATAATTATAAAACACATTCATTAAAGTACCTTATTGTAACAAGCATTAATGAACCTTGAGAATTTAATGAACATTCTTCTCATTAAAAGCTTGATCATCCTTTCCTCATACACACAATCAAATTTCGAAACAATTAGTTTTCCAAATATTTTACTATTTACCCTCATTTTCCTAAGTTCACAGTTGTTTTTCATAGGTATTTATCCCTTCAAAACGACCTTTCCACAAGTTTCCTTCTGCAAAAAATTCCCTTTGCATGAACCTTTCCGCAATTAGCTTTTCGGAATGCGGATTACAGATTGCGTGACACCCTTTAATTCCTTGTAATTTAAACCTTTCGCAATGTGGATTGTGGATTGTGGGTTGAACCTTATCACCACTTACCATTCTTCTATCAACCTTCTGCAATTAGATTTCCACAAATTTTGGATTGCAGAAACACAATTTAACTTATACGAAAATAACTTTCCACAATGGAGCTTCAGCAATTACTGTGAGTCTTCGAACCCTTTGCGGTCTTAATCTAATCCATGGATTTGATTTCCTTACACATTCCATACTAAACTTCCACAACTCATGTGAGCCTTCGATCCATTTGCGGCTTCAATCTCCACCGCCAATATGAATCCCTTGAGCATTATGTACTGAAGCTTTCATAACTCTTGTGAGCCATTAATATTCTTGTGGATCTAATAAATATCGTTGATCTCACATCCTTGCGGATCAACACCTTCCGCAATGCGGATTGCAGATTGCGGGTTTTACAATTTAACCTACAAAATTATCATTCCTCATTCAACCTTCTGTTGATCTTGGTGTGGCTTTGATCTCAATCTTTGATCAAATTTCTTTGTAGATCAACACCTTCCGCAATGTAGATTGTAGATTGTGGGTTTAACACTTTAACATACACGATTATCATTCTTCTATCAACCTTCTGCAACTCATGTTAACCGTTGATCTTCTTACGGCTTCTATCCCGACCATTGATCTAATTTCTTTGTGGATCAAAACCTTCCGCAATATGGATTGAGGATTGCAGGTTTCACACTTTAACATACAAGATTATCGGTCCGCAATCAACCTTACACAATTCCTGTTGTTCGTTGATCTTGTTGCGTATTAGATCTCAACTGTTGATTTGATTCCCTTTGGGGATCAACAAATAACTTTGTAGATTGCATATTGCAGGTTTCCTTCCAACTTTTTGGATATATTCTTCCACAAATCCTTCTTCTGCAACTCCTGTGAACCATTGATCTCGTTTAGGCTTAGATCTCAGGCGTTGATTTGATTTGTTTTGCATATCAACAATTAACCTTGCGGATTCAAAGGGTTTTGGTTTGAATTGGGGTTTTCTTTAACTGTAAGCTAATTTTTTCTGAAGATTATCTTGATGCTTAAACCTTTTTCTTGATTCCGCCATCTTAATATGAAGTGGAAATCATATAACTAATTGTACGAAGTTGCTTATGAGATCTGTAAGGTTTAAATAAGGTTCCTTTATAGAAAAATAGATTTCAGTCGTGACATTGAATAATACAAATCTATACTAATATAAGAATCAATGATTCAGTCAACATTCATACTTCATAATTTAGAATTAAGGAAGATTTAAGCAGAATCGAAACAAACAGGAAAACACAGCTAAAAATAGGAATACATGATACAGTTTAAAACAAGGATTCAATCTGTTAGATGGAGACTCATCAATTCTAAATCAATCAAGAATTGGATTTCAAACCATAACCGATCAACAATAGTCAAATCTAAATAATTATGATCAGAACGAAATACAAATTGCTACAACAATAACATTACTATCAATCCTGGATGCGGGTATGGATGCTCGATCTTAGATGCATTAGGAATTAGTATAACATTGTACAGATCCGATATACTATAGAAAAACATGGATAGTTGTTCTACAAAAATGCATAAACACTACTTCCTAGAAGTATAACTACAATTCAACATTAAAATTCACATTCCACTACAACTAAAATCAATCATAAGAAAACAGAGTAGGAACCTTGCACAAAAGGTGGGAAAACAAAAGTGGAGAAGTTGTTCCTCCCAACCAACTCTGAGAGGAGCCAAATTACTTACTCCAAAACCCTTGATCCTATTCGTTGAACCACAAGAGAAAAATATTTCAATGCGCCATATCTTGCATTTTATAGATGTTAATCCCTATCCAATGCTAGCCTCCTGCTACTCTAGTCCCACTTGGAACTCTCCCTCGGGTTCCACCTGGATTACATTCCAATCAATCACATGAGAAACATCATGTACATACCTTTTCAATATAGAAACAAGAAACACATTATGCACTTTAATATAGAAACAAGAAACACATTATGCACTTTTCAAATGGACCGTAATACCTGGGTGCCAATTTTACTTTTCTTGGGATTTACCTTTATGTACACATGATCACCCACCTGGAACTCTCTAGGAGTTCTTTTTAATTCAACATAAAGTTTATGTCTGTCTTAGGAAGCCTTCAAGTTACTGTACATATTTCACGGATAGTTCCATATATTTTAATAAATCGGCTCCTAACATTAATCTATCAATTGGGATACTCCATGAAATTGGAGTATTACACTTACGCCCATATAATATTTCAAATGGATTCATTCCTGCAGAAACTTGAAAATTATTATTATATGCGAATTCAACTAAGTGCGGGTAATATTACCATTTACTTGGTTTGTCCATGACATACATCCTTAGCATGTCCTCTAAGACTTGATTTACTATTTCATTCTTCCCATCCATTTGTGGATGATATGAAGTATTAAAATGTATCTGTGTTCCTAAACCTTTGAACAAGGATTTCCAGAAGTTACCTGTAAATTTTGCATCTCTATCTGAGACTATTACCTTTAGTACATTGTGTATCCTGAATATCTCTTTCATGAAAATATCTACAATGTTAACAACGTTATACGTAGATTTAACATGAATAAAATGAGCATCTTTACTTAAGTTTTCAACCAAAACCATGATGGAATCATGTTGTATAAAATGTTTGGGCAATTCGGTGATGAAATTCATACTGATTGTCTCTCACTTCCATTTTGGAATGGGTAGTGGCTGCAACAATCCTGTGGGATGTTGATGCTCTGTCTTAACTTACCGACATTCAAGACAACGAGCTAAGTAATCAACCACTTCTTTCTAAATATTTGGTGAAAAGAAAATTCTT
Organism: Pseudotsuga menziesii; assembly: GCA_001517045.1. NCBI lineage: Eukaryota > Viridiplantae > Streptophyta > Pinopsida > Pinales > Pinaceae > Pseudotsuga > Pseudotsuga menziesii. The sequence continues at coordinate 241,958 of LPNX010326740.1, forward strand.
TCTAATCATAGTGATCATTTTCTGATAACCCAGATGCCATGAATATCGTCTTTTATGCAGTTGATCCATGACTATAAGTTTAATTTCTACCATGTTGGGTATGTACAACCTGTTTTTATGTAGCAATAGTCCTTGTTGGTTTATACTAAAATTCATTTTTTTATATTTTGTTCATTTTTAGCAGTCTTTTCTTTTAAACTCTGATATTCCCTATCAGAATTTCCAATGCTTAAAATATGATTTCCTAGATCAGATTCATAGCTGCTTCTTGCAAACAGTAAATTCGCATGACAACCTAGAGAGTCTGCTACTTTATTTTCTTTTCCCTCTATATGTTTGATTTCCAAATCATATTCTATTAAAAAGGACAACCATCTGGCTTGTATTGCATTCAAATTTTGTTGGTCAAATAAATATTTAAGACTTATGTTATCTGACATAAGTATAAATTTTCTACCAATTAGGTAATGTTGGCACATTTTCAAGGCATGATTTACGATAGTAAGTTCTAAATCCCGTGTTGCATAGTTTTTCTCATGTTCCTTTAATTTCCTGGATTCATATGCCACAACATAATTTTCTTGTAATAAAAATCCATCTATCCCTTGATTGCAAACATCGGTACATACGAAAAAATCCTTGAATGGATCAACAATCTTTAAAATCGGGGCAGTAGTTAATAAGTGTTTTAGTTTGTTAAAACTTTTCATGCATTTTTCAGTCCATTTGAACTTTTTACCTTTCTTTTATAAAGAGGTTATGAGGTAGGAAATCTTAGAGAAGCCCTTGATGAACTTCTGGTAGTATCCGGTAATCCCCATAAATGATCTGATATCAGATACGTTCTTAGGAACTGGCCATTCCATGATGGCCTTTACTTTTTCTGTATCAAATGAGATTCCATCCTTGGACACTATGTGTTTGAGGTACTGAATCTTATCTTTAAAGAAATCACATTTACTGAATTTTGCACAAAGTTGTTTCTCTCTTAGTACTTGCAAAACTATTCTTAAATGTTCTTTGTGTTCTTGTTCGTTCTTAGAGTAGATTAGTATGTCGTCGATGAAGACAACCACAAACTTATCTAAGTAGTTATTTACGATAGTGTTCATTAAACACTTAAATGCAGTAGGTGTGTTTGTCAACCCAAAATGCATTATGACAAACTCATAGTGACTGTAACGAGTCCTAAATGTTGTTGTAAATATGTCCTCATATTTTATTCTCACTTGATGGTAACCCGACCTTAAGTCTATCTTGATAAGATAGTTTTGGAACTGTAAAATATTTTTTTACAGGAAAACCCAGTGTAATTAACGTAGGCGGTCCATAAATGGATCAATAGTAATGTAAACATCTATTGTATGATAGATGATGAATAGTTACAAAGCTTTGAGCTTTATATAATCCCGTCATTCACCTTTTCGTAAAACAACATGACTATTGACTTTAGATTCTTTAATTAATACTAAATTGATATTAATATTACTTTATTATTTTATTGTTACATTTCCTTCATGATGTTAGATGAGTAAGAACAACAAATCAAAATACAAAACAGCAAACAAGAATACCTATCCCACAAAGCGATCAAATAGATTCAATAAAAATAGATTTGGGATGGATCACATCAAAGACGATGCGACAGTTTTTCTTGGGAATTCGTAACTCCTATCGCCTTGTTTCATCAAATGTCACAATGACTAAACATAAAAGATAGAGAGATAACATTACAAGTAAAAATCAGATGTAATCATTGTCGTCAAATAATATTTTAGGACAAAGCTTCCCTTAAGGGGAAGGCAATGTAACAATAAATTAATATTAATATTAATATTAATTTATTGTTACAAGTTGCTTCACAGAATTGATCAAATAGATCATCTATCCGAGGGAGTGGGTAATGGTTTTCAATGGTTATTTTATTTAACTATCGGTAATTTATACATAATCTTAAGGTTCCATCCTTCTTTTTCACAAACAAGAATGTTGCTCCCTAGGGAGAGACAATTGGTAGAATGTAATTTTTATCAATTAGTTCTTATAGTTGTGATTTTAGCTCTATAAGTTATATTATATTCATTCGATATGGAGCTTTTGATGCTGGCACCACTTAGGGTATAATATCGATTGTGAAGTCAATATCTCTTTTCGGAGGAAGTCCAGGGACTTCTTTTGAAAATATGTCTTCAAACTCTTTTAAGACTGGTATGTCTTCTAGTTTAATTTTGTTATCATTTTCATTACCATTCATTATATAGAATGCAAACACTTTACATCATTTTCTTATTGATCTTTTCATTTGTAATGCAGATATTTTTTGGATGGTCACCTTCCTAGGGACCCCTTTAACTTTTATAGTTTCCATTATCATCAGTACAAGTAAAGGTTTTATAAAAAAAAATTATCATAACTTTATGTTCCTCTAGCCAATCTATTCCTATTAATAAATTATAGGATCCTAAAGGAAATATATTTACATTAACATGTGTAAGAAAATCATTTATCATCAACTTACAATTTTTAACAAGAGTAGTATCTTTTCATTTTGTACCTGTGGCTAATTGTACTAGCGATGATTTATCAAACTTTTCAGGTACCAATTTGAATAAATCAACTATTCTAGGTTAAATAAAACTCAATATTGCACATGGCTCAATTAAGATAGAGATAGGTCGGTTGTTTATCATACCTTCAATTTCAACCATAGAAGTCCGGTGTTCTGCTTGTCGATTTTCCAGTGCAGCGCATATTTTGGGTATGCTCCTTTCCATGTCCCCAATGGTGACTTATTCTTAGATAGAATGTAGATTAAAATTATTTTTCCTTAGTAGGAAGTATTTAAACTAGTGTGGCCCTCCACACTCCCAACATTTTAAGGGTTCCTTTTGTGCTGATATTTTTTTAGGAACATTTGAAGGTTCTTTTTCTATAGAGATTTCGGGCTTAAAGTTGTTATAATTATTACCCTGGTATCCCCCGTGGTTATTCCTTGAATTCTTATAGAACTTATTTTTCTTTTTCCTATGATCAAAATTATTTTTCCTTTAATTTTTCCAAGTTGGTATACTTTCCCTTTTATTCTTATACGGTCGTAATAGACGTTTTCCTTCGTCATCGCTTCCTTTAACATATTTGGATTGTCATATTCAATTCCTTCTTTGAACATGATTGGAAAACAACTAAGGAACTTTTGTATTTTAGGTTTCTCATAAATTATATACGGAACATAACCAAGTAAGATTAAGAACTTACTATAGATTTCTTTCATTGTCATGGCTCATGGCCTTAGTTCATAAAATTCTTTTGCTTTTTATTAATAATACTGTTTAGATAAGTTCTTTCTTTTAAAGAGTTTCTTAAATGTTTTCCAGGTTACATATCTCTCTTTTATACCATTAGTTCCTTATTTATGTCTTGCCACGATATATCTTTGTTTCCGATCAGATTATAGATGGCCATTTTTTCCTTTAACACATAAGAGTAGTTATATATCTGAAAATACTTTTTTCATTCCAGACAACTAGGCCTCTACCTCTTCTCCCTTCTCAATCTCCCCATTAAACATGGGTGGTTTTATTTTCTTAAACTCCCCAGAGATTTCCTCATAGGGTCTGTATTTTCTTTTCTTCTTATTATCGTCACTGCTTTTGTTTGACTCTTGTCATTTTCTATGATGTTTAACTGACTCTTCACTTGAAGTGTCAAGCTTTTTGTCACATGCCCCAATTTGCAAAGCAATTTTATGTTATTGAGGAACATTATGTTATATTTTATGTTAAAGTTTGTAATTAATGGCCAAGTGGGGTCAATGATAATTTAATGTATTGCAAAATATTTTATTAATAAATAATTAAAAGATGAGACAACAGCTTAGGGAAGCTTTTAAATGGTTGTTTACTGGTCACTTGGTGGAGGAGACTCGGTTGAGAGTATATTGACAAGTGGCAGGATCCTCAAACTACTTCTAGTTGTTGTAGGTGGCAACTTCCCTATATTTTTGGTCATGATTACTCAAGAAAGTGGAACAAGAGCAGGTGGTTCATTAAGTAAAAAATGACCGAGAAGTACTCGAGAAGACCTAGGCATTATTATAAAACTTCCCATTGAAGACAGCTCAGGCTGCTCATTCTAAGTGAATGAAGTGCACATGTGAATTTGATGGAGGGGACTAGATGACGTAAGTTTGAGGGGATGAGTGCTGGAGATTGAACTTGTGTAGCTATTCTAAGCTGAAGTTATTACTGCTATAAGGAGGACTGAGTTACTGCTGAATACTCAGTAGAGTTGCAGAGGATCTCAATATTTCATCTCTCACCCAGTGCTCTACCAGGAGGATCAGGAGACAAGCTCGGGGTCCTAAGACTTGCTGATCAAATTTTATTTAGAGGTTGGTTGGGAGGAATAGCCTCCTTAAGCTGTTGTCACCTCATCTATTTGATAGGTTCTACTTGTTTAAGTTCAGTTATTATTTTATTTACTGTTTTAGAAAAGTTTAAGAGTTTCTCATGATTATTATATTGTTATTTTATTGTTGTTAAGGACAAAGAAAGAACATTTGTTTATACTGTGAAAGTTAGTAACTAGTTAGATTATGAAAAAACAATAGAGATATTTCTAAGTTAATTGATACATAGGAAAATTACCCAAACTATATTTTTCCACACCTCTTACAAGACAGTACTCTAGTACAGCAGGTATGCTTAATTCAGATAAGTAGATTTCAATAACTTTGAGTGCAGATGTAAATAATTACTTCTACAGGTTTTTATGTAAATCTAATTACAGAAGTTTAGCCGTATTTGTATTGTCTACTGAAAGTATCTAAAATATCTAATTACAGGTAAAGAATAAATTTAAATAATAAGCACTAGTAGGTATAATATTTACATAATCAAAACTAGTAAAGTACATAATATAAATTCAATAAGTAAATTTAAAATATATAGTATAGGGCAGTAAAATATTTAAAATAGCTTTAACATAGTACATAGTAATTTAGGTTATCTAAATTACCTAGTCGGTCATACATTTAAACTAGGTTTACTGTAAACAAAAGGTATTAACGCTGCAAACCTCTAGAAATAACTAGGGTTTACAAGAGATCAGTACTATCACACTAGGGTCAAATTTATAGTTTTACAATATAAAAACCTAGCATAACTTTTCTAGAATTTATTACAGTAATAATAAAATTAACTGCTACTAAAATAATTTCGAAACTAACGATAATTGAAATATAATCCTTTAATAAGAACAAAATATATTACTGATCTAATAACTATGTCCATCGAAAAAGAAAATAACTTCAAATATTTACCATAAACCAATTATACCTAAATTTAACCCAAATTGAAATAATGTTGAAACAACACTAAGCTGAAACGAAACTGAACAAGTATAGTATGGCCTGTGGCCCTTTATATTTTCTGTCCAGGATTTAAAGTTTGACCAAAAATGACTTCTTCAAGTCTAAACAGAAGTCACAAAACCAAAATTTAACAACTATCAATTACAGCGCGGTGAAAACCCTTCAACTATTTCGAAAAATGCTAAAATTACGGCCATTCATTTCTCTGTAAAAACAAAATTAAATCTTCAAGAAACCACCTAGTGGCTTGACAGTACAAACACGGCTTAAAGCCAAAATATTAAAAACTATTACCATCTATATCAATTCATGCCAAGAAGGATCAAACAAAATCATGAAGTCACGGCTGCAGAAGCCATAACCTTTCTTTACAACAGCCCCTAGGGCTTTAAAAACTTTTATGAAATAAAAGAACAATTAGCATAACTAATAACCACGGCCGAGCCATCAACTGTCACACACGAAGGTGCTTCCATTCTTTCCACCATACATATGTGCAGGAAAAACCCCCAGATGTCACCGAGGCTTACCAGGAGAATTGCTTGTGCTGAAGACTGAGGGTAGATATTTTCTGCAAGCTTCAAGTTCAAGACTGGAGAAACCTGCACATAGAAAACAGTGGCGCTATTAATACCTTATTTTACAAAATAATATTGAAACCATGCTAATTATTAAACTGAAGGAAATTAAGGCATTTTTACCTTATAAAATGCGCAGCAATGAAGTCGTTGAAGCCACCCAAGCCTAGCTCGATGGCGCTTCGGAGAAGATAAAGCCATGCAAATGAGATTGTGCAGAATACAGTAAAACAATAAGCTACGAAATTGTAAGGATAAAACCGCGAGAAGGAAGCAGATGCAACTCTTCACTTTAGAAATTCTTGCCCACTTGCACAGTAAGCAAACCCCCACAGTCATTCAAGACGATGGTGAAACCAATTCCAACGCTCATTACCTCTTGATAGTCAACAATACAAATCGACAACAGTAATTTATCAACTCTACACAAGCTCACGAGGTATGAAGGAATGTGTGCTTATCTCTGTGGAGGTTTTAATAGCAACCATGGTGGCCACGAGCTCCTAGCTCGGCCACTCCTCAACCAAAAGAATCCAATACAATGTGATGTTAGGGTTTGTACAACTATTAAAAAAGTCAACAAACCTAACTGCTTAATCACCTACCACCTGTCCCCAAATTATTTTTGCAATCGTGGGTTTGGAACTATAGTCAATTTTATTGATTTCCAATTTGCAAAAATCATTGGTGAGGCAAAGTCAAAACCATATCATTAGTATGCATTTTATCAATAATGTTGTTTTTCCTTGTTATTTTGATTTCCTAGTTTTAAAAACCATAGGATAAACAAAATAGTTTTGACTTAATATTTTCTATTAGACAAGTTAGAATAATCATATTCTAACTATGTTTTTTATAGAATATAAATATATGACTATACTTATAATAGTAAGACATCATTGAAAGGGGTAATCTAATCCTCCCTTGAAGTATTTAACATAAATCTTGGAGATAGAAAGTAATTCTTTTACTTTTGCAATTATTTTTATAGGGTATAACTACAGCACAAGCAATTACAAGATTTTCTCTAACACATACTATGATAACAATACGTTAAGAAAATTACAATTTACAACTATTGTAATTGAAAGTTCATATGAAGCTAGGTGTATATACTAGAGAACTAGGTAAGAAGACATGGTTTAGAAGGTTTACTGATGTATATTTTTAAAGATTTAAAAGAACTCAAACGAATATGAATAATACCATAGTCCAATCTCAGCACAACAATGTGTAGTTAGGTCATATATTCTTATGAACTGAAGTGGAAGTGTTCTTAAACATTTCAATTTGAAACATATAAGCATATAGTTGAAAACTACATGAAGAATTAATTGGATTCCATATTGGTGGTAAAATTAACATGCATAAAACCCATCCCTCCATAGTTTTGTTTCGGCATATTTATGCAGTTTGATAACTTTAACACTATCGACATTACCTCTTACAGGGTCAAACTGCAATCAAACAGTTTGTTTACTAGCATTTATCCTATGCTAGTGGAGTATCATTCTTGGCTGAAAGTTTTACTGGAACAAACTGCTTAGATATTTAGAACCTGTAAAAGGAACCATCATTCCACTGTGTTAGCTGTAAGCTAAGTAAGCCCCAATCTCACCCTAGATTCTGTCCTACTTGACAAAAGAAAATGATAACACAATTAGCATCGACTAAGATACAGTTTTCCATTCTCACTTTTTGAAAAACGTAACCTGTCGTGTTTAACTTTCTTAAATTAGTACTTTAAGATAAAATATTAAGTTATTTAGAACTAAAGAAGAGAAATGCTCATTGCAGTAATTACTGGCTGAATAACCACTAACAGTTATTGGTTCTATGACAATGACATTCTTAACATTTTATGTTACATGAAAATTTTTAAATTTTTATGAATTTTTGGGATATTACATGTGGTATCAGAGCACAAGGTTCAAACACTAGGCCTGAACGTGGCTCAACATGCATAAATAGAACAATAGATCTAAAACATGTATACTGATATATTTTTTTTATTTTGCTTTTGAATTATACTTCCAGAATTTTTTTCTGAGTTAACTGCAGGTATGGAAAGATTGGAAGAATATGCGGAGGAGGAATCCCCATTTACCGAATGAAGTAATTCTAAAAGAGAACCTATACAAGAAAAAATAACTAATAATTCTTCTGAACTACTACAAACAGTTAAGGAACTAAGAACCGAGATGGAAATGGTCAAAAAAGAAAATGAGAGAATTATGAGAGCTCAGGAAGAGCTAAATCAAATTTTTATGGAAATATTTCAGAATGAGGAAAAAGATAAACGAACAGAGTTTGAAGATATGCCTTACCAACATAAAGATAAAAAGACTAAACAATATAAAATTGAAAGTAGCTCATCTTCTGAGGTGTATGGTGAATCACATAAAAAGAATTATAAATATACTAGTGACAGTAGCGAAGATAATCATGATACTAGAAAGAGAAAATTTAAACCTTACGAAGAAATCTATGGAGAATTCAAGAAAATCAAGCCACCAACCTTTAATGGTGAAACTGAGAAGGGAGAAGAGGCAGAATCATGGCTGTCCAGGATGAAGCAATATTTTCAAATTTATAACTACTCTAATCAACTGAAATCTAGGATGGCTATTTATAATCTCACGGGGAAAGTAGATATTTGGTGGCAAGACCTAAAAAGAGTAAAAGGCATTAGAGAGAAAAACATTAATTGGAGTACATTTAAGAAATATTTCAAGATTTTTTTTTCTTCTGAACAGTACTATGAGGAGAGGGCTAAGGGATTTTACGAACTAAAACTAGGAACAATGACTATGAAAGAACTAAATAGTAAATTTCTAATTCTGCTCGGGTATGTGCCATATATAGTGGACGGGAATCCTAAGGTACATCAGTTTCTCAGTTGTTTACCCTATCATACAAAAGACAGAATTGAGTATGATAATCCGAAAACTTTAGAAGAGGCAATGAGAAAGGTGATTTTCTGTTACGAACATAATCACAAAAAGGAAAGTATGACAAACTGGAAGCAAAAAAGAACTAATAATTTTGAACAGAAGAAGAAATGTTTTGTACCTAACCGAAATTTTAAGAATAATAACACACAAAATCTTCCTAGTAAAAATTTCCAAGGGAACAAAAGTAATTCACAGACCAATCCAAATGCTCAGAGAAATAAAGAATCTGTTAATAATCATGGGAATTATACCAAAAATTTTGAACGAAAGGAACCAATAAAGTGTTGGGAATGTAATGGTCCGCATTATGCATTAGTTTGCCCCAATCGGAAGAAGACTGTTAGCAACATACACATGAGACAGGAGGAGATGACTGTCGGTGACCTAGCGAGGACAATGCCTAGGATAAATGCAGCATTTGAGAACAGGCAAGAGGATTATCAAACTTCCATGGTGGAAGTGGAAGGTAAGCTGAATCAAATACTTATATCTATTTTAATTGATCTAGGGGCTAGTTTAAGCTATATTTTTCCTGATTTAGTAGAAAAGTGTAAGCTATCAGTAGAAAAGTTTGCAAAGTCTTGGTTAGTCCAGCTAGCTATTGGTGCAAAAATAAAGGTAATTAGCTTTGTTAAGAATTGTACAGTAACAATGGATCAGTTTGAAACCTCTGTTAAGCTTAATGTTTTACCTTTGGGTTCTTATGATATGTTAATTGGTATGGATTGGCTAGAACAACATAGGGTGGTCCTGAACTCTTTCGATAAAAGCTTTACTTGCATAAATAACCATGGAGAAACAATAAATGTAAAAGGAATCCCTAGGAAAACAACCATAAGACAGATTTCTGCTTTGCAACTTAAGAGAGCTGTTCAGAAGGGATGTAAATCCTTTGCTGTAACAGTAATTAATGAAGAAAATACTAATAACAAAGATAAATTAAAATTGGGAGACATTTTGATCCTAAGGGAATATTCAGATGTATTTCTGGAAGAAATTCTGGGACTGCCTCTGAAACGGGAGTTAGACTTTACTATTGAGCTGGTACCTGGTGCAGTGCCCAGCTCAAAAGCCCCTTGCTGGATGAATATACTGGAATTAAATGAACTAAAGTCACAATTAAAAGAACTTATCAATAAGAACTATATTAGACCCAGTGTATCTCCCTAGGGGGCACCTATTATTTTTGTTAAGAAGAAGGATGGAACTCTATGACTATGTATAGATTACCGTCAACTAAATAAAATCACTATAAAAAACAGATATCCATTACCCCGCATAGATGATCTATTTGATTAGCTACGTGGAGCAACGATATTCTCGAAGATTGATTTACGATCATGTTACCACCAGGTCTAAATCAAAGATGAAGATATCTTTAAAACAACTTTTAGGACCCAGTATAGTCATTATGAATTTGTTGCTATGCCATTTGGGCTTACTAATTCCCTAGCTATTTTTATGTGTTTGATGAATAATGTAATGCATAAATATCTTGATAAGTTTTTGGTCGTATTCATTGATGATATCTTAATTTATTCAAAGTCTGAAGAAGAACATAAAGAACATTTAAAAATTTTCTTGCAAAAGTTACGAGAACATCAACTTTATGCAAAATTTAGTAAATGTGACTTCTTTAAGGATAAAATTCAGTATTTGGGCCATGTGGTAACTAAAGAAGCAATTTATGTTGGCCCCAAAAAGATAAAGGAAATCGAAGAATGGCCAGTCCCAAAAGACATAACTGACATATGATCATTCATGGGGATTACTGGCTATTATCGAATATTTATCAAAGGGTTTTCAAGAATTGCAAATCCCATAACTTCTTTACAGAAGAAAGGGAATAAATTCGAGTGGATTCAAAAGTGTGAAGACAATTTTACAAAGTTAAAAACTTTATTAACCACCACACCAATCTTAAGAATTGCTGACCCTAATAAATATTTTATAGTATGTACTGATGCAAGCAATGACGGTTTATGTGGAGTTTTAACTTAGCAAGGACACATAATTTCTTATGAGTTTAGGAAGCTAAATATTCATCAGAAAAATTATGCGACCTATGACTTAGATTTAGTTGCTATCACACATGCGTTAAAAATGTGGTGTCATCATTTAATTGAAAGGAAGTTTATATAAATGACAGATAATAAAGGGTTGAAATATATGTTGGATCAACCTAACTTAATTGCTAGGTAGGCTAGATGGCTAGCTTTTCTTAGTGAATATGATTTTGAAATCCAACATATTAAAGGAAAAGAAAATAAGGTTGTTGATGCCTTAAGCAGAAATGCAAAACTAGATTTTACAGCAACAATCAACACTTATAAAACAAACTTAGAAGAACAGTTAGAAGATGGAATATGACAAGATGAAAATTATCAGAAATTACAAGCAAAGGTAAGAGAAAATTTAATAGAAAGTCTAAGTACAGGGTATAGCTTGAACGAAAAAGGATTATTATTGTATAAAGATAGACTATACGTACCTAATGTACCTAAGATTAAGTTGCTGAATTTAAACGAAATTCATAAAACTCCTTATTCAGGGCATCTAGGTTATCAGAAAACTATAACAATGCTAAGAAGGGATTATTTCTGGGCCAAACATGAAAAATGAAATGGCATAATACATTGCTAAGTGTTTTGAACGTCAGCATGTAAAGACTGAACATCAGCATCCAGTTGGGATACTTCAGCCATTTCCTATTCCTAGCTGGAAGTGGGAGATAATTAGCATTGATTTTACTACAGGACTGCCTAGAAATCAAAACTTAAATGAATCAATAACGGTAGTTGTTGATAAATTGAGCAAAGAAACTCATTTTATACCTGTAAAAAATACATATAAAGCTGCAAATATTGCTGATATTTTCTTAAAACAAATTTTTTGGTTACATGGAATACCGAAGGTAATAATTTCAGACAGAGACCCTAGGTTTATGGGAAACTTTTGGAAGTCTTTGTTTAAAGGATTAAATACTACATTAAACTTCAAAAACTCTTTTCATCCTCAAACAGAGGGATAGACTGAAAGAGTAAATCAGGTATTGGAGGATCTGCTCAGAATGTATGTAAAAGAAAAGCCAGGTAAATGGGAAGATTACTTACAACTGGTAGAATTTTCTTACAATAATCATTATCAAGCCTTAGCTAGATATATTCCTTTTGAAATTTTGTATGGCAGGAAATGCAATACCCACATATCTTGGAGTAATCCAATTGACAGGCTAGTATTAGGGCCTGCATTATTAATAGAGATGGAGTTAATTGTAAAATAGGTACAAGGTAATTTTAAAGTTGCACAAGATCGACAGAAAAGTCAAGCAGATCTTAAAGGAACTCCAAAGGAGTTCTAGGTAGGTGAACATGTCTTTATTAAGGTGAGACCAAAAACGAGTTCTCTGAGGTTAGGTAACTGTGCTAAGTTAGCACCCCGATATTGCGGACCTTTTGAAATACTGTCCAGGATAGGACAGGTAGCATATCCGTTAGCTTTACCACTAAACTTAAGAGTTCACAATGTTTTTCATATTTCTGTATTAAAAAAATATGTACATGATGCTACTCATGTTATTAACTAGAATGATGTGCAGGTGGAACCCGAAGGAGATTTACTAGTGGAACCTGATTGTATCCTCTAAATGAGGGAGATCTCGCTTTGGAATCGCACCATTGGTCACGTGAAGGTGCAATGGAATCACCTTAGTCCATAAGAAGCCACCTGGGAATTGGAAAGTCATATGTGGGATGCATATCCAATTCTATTCCAAGGAAATTCTGAAGACGAGGAATAAATAACATCGAGGATGATGTTATCAGTTAAGGGGCTGTGTATGTCACATGCCCCAATTTGCAAAACAATTTTATGTTATTGATGAACATTATGTTATATTTTATGTTAAAGTTTGTAAATAATAACCAAGTGGGGTCAAGAATAACTTAATGTATTACAGAATATTTTATTAATAAATAAATAAAAGATGAGACAACATCTTAGGGAAGCTGTTAAATGAGTGTTTACTGGTCACTTGGTGGAGGAGACTAGGTTGAGAATATATTGACAAGTGGCAGCATCCTCAAACTACTTCTAGCTATTGCAGTTGGCAACTTCCCTATATTTGTGGTCATGATTCCCAAAGAAAGTTGAACATGAGCAGGTGGCTCATTAAGTAAAAACTGACCCAGAAGACGTAGGCATTCTTCTAAAACATCCCATTGAAGACAGCTAAGGCTGCTCATTCTGGATTTAGGATCATTCTAAGCGAATGAAGTGCACATGTGAATTTGATAGAGGGGACTAGCTGAAGTAAGTTTGAGGGGATAAGTGTTGGAGATTGAACTTGTGAAGCTATTCTAAGCTGAAGTTCTTACTGCTGTAAGCAAGACTGAGTTACTGCTAAATACTTAGTAGAGTTGCAAAGGATCTCAAGATTTCATCTCTCACCCAATGCTCTACCATGAGGATCAGGAGACAAACTCGAGGGTCCTGAGAACTGCTATTCAGCTTTTATTCAGGAGTTGTTTGGGAGGAACAACCTCCTTAAGCTGTTGTCACCTCATCTATTTGACAAGTTCTACTTGTTTAAGTTCAGTTATTATTTTATTTACCGTTTCAGAAAAGTTTAAGAGTTTCTCATGATTAGTATATTGTTATTTTATTGTTGTTAAGGATAAAGAAAGAAGATTTGTTTATATTGTGAAAGTTAGTAACTAGTTAGATTATGATAAAATAATAGAGATATTGCTAAGTTAATTGATAGATAGGAAAATTACCCAAACTGTATTTTTTCACGTCTCTTACGAGGCAGTAGTCCAGTACAGCAGGTATGCTTAATTCAGATAAGTAGATTTCAATAACTTTCGGTGTAGATGTAAATAATTACTTTTATAGGTTTTTATGTAATCTAATTACAGAAGTTTAGCCATATTTGTACTGTCTACTGAAAGTATCTAAAATATCTAATTACACGTAAAGAATAAATTTAAATAATAAGCACTAGTAGGTATAATATTTACATAATCAAAACTGGTAAAGTACATAATATAAATTCAATAAGTAAATTTAAAATATATAGTATAGAGCAGTAAAATATTTAAATTAGGTTTAACTTAGTACATAGTAATTTAGGTTATCTAAATTACCTAGTCAGTCATTCATTTAAACTAGGTTTACTGTAAATAAAAGGTATTAACGCTGGAAACCTCTAGAAATAACTAGGGTTTACAAGAGATCAATACTATCACACTAGGGTCAAATTTACAGTTTTACAATATAAAAACCTAGCAGAACTTTTCCAGAATTTATTACAGTAATAAAAAAATTAACTGCTAGTAAAATAATTTCAAAACTAAAGATTGTCCAAATATAATCCTTTAATAAGAACAAAATATCTTACTGATCTAATAAATCCATCCATTGAAGAAGTAAATAACCTCAAATATTTACCATAAACCAATTATACCTAAATTTAACCCAAATTGAAATAATGTTGAAACAACACTAAGCTGGAACGAAACTGAACAAGTATAGTATGGCCTGTGGCCTTTTATATTTTCTGTCTAGGCTTTAAAGCCTGACCAAAAATGAATTCTTCAAGTCTAAACAGAAGTCACAAAACCAAAATTTAATAATATCAATTACAGTGGTGAAAACCCTTCAACTCTTTCAAAAAATGGTAAAATTATAGCCATTCATTTCTCTGTAAAAACCAAATTAAATCTTCAAGAAACCACCCAGTGGCTTGACAGTACAGACATGGCTTAAAGACAAAATATTAAAAACTATTACCATCTATATCAATTCAGGCTGAGAAGGCTCAAACAAAATCATGAAGTTGCGGCTACAGAAGCCATGACCATTCTTTACAACAACCCCTAGGGATTTAAATTTTTTTATGAAATAAAAGAACAATTAGCATAACTTATAACGACCGAGCCATCAACCATCACACACGGAGGTGCTTGCATTCTTTCCACCATGCATATGTGTAGGAAAAAACCCCAGATGTCACTGAGGCTTACCAGGAGAAGTGCTTGTGCTGAAGACTGAGGGTAGATTTTTTCTCCAAGCTCCAAGTTCAAGACTGGAGAAACCTGCACATAGAACACAGTGGCGCTATTAATACCTTATTTTCAAAATAATATTGAAACCCTGCTAATTATTAAAATGAAGGAAATTAAGGCGTTTTTACCTTATAAGCTAGGAAAAAATGAAGTCGTTGAAGCCACCCAAGCCTAGCTCGATGGCGCATCAGAGAAGGTAAAGCCCTGCAAATGAGATTGTGCGGAATGCAACAAAACCCCAAGCCACAATATGGTAAGAATAAAACCACGAGAAGGAAGCAAGCAAGTAAAAGAATATGCAACTCTTCACTTCAGAAATTCTTTCCCATTTGCACAGTAAGCAAACCCCCACAGTCATTCAAGACGATGGCGAAACTAGTTCCAATTCTCATTACCTCTTGATAGTCAACAATACAAATCGACAACAGAAATTTATCAACTCTACACAAGCTCATGAGATATGAAGGACTATGTGCTTATCTCTTTGGAGGATTTAACAGCAACCATGGCGGCCACGAGCTCCTAGCTTTGCCACTCCTCCACCAAAAGAACCCAATACTGTAACACCCCCTCCCACCATAAAGACCTAAGAGCTACTACAACTCGTGAAAATAGAACATGGATCATAAATGCGTCCATGAGGAATAGAAAACCCTCACCACAATGAGGCTACTCCCACTACAAATTAATCAAGGGAACTTGAGACATTCTAACATTATCATAACAGTGAAGAACATTATATGTATGATGAAGGTATACATTTGAGGTATGTATTATTGTGGAACATGTAATGTTACCTAAAATCATCACATGGTGAAATAAATTCCATACATATATATATATAAATTATATGTAGAACATTACATGTAAAATAATGAAGAATACTATACATATATATTGGAGATGTATATATAGATATATGAAAGGAACATATATAGTTACATATAATCATGGAGAGTTATATGGTGAAATAAACCCTTTTTTTTTATAATAGTGGAATCTATAGACATGATAATGAAGAACTATATGCATATTTGCTGGAGGCATACATACATTGGATATTGTATGTTGAACTTATAATGGTACAACACTTCAAGGTGATGCAAAACCTCCTGCGTACCTACATTATATGTAAGAAAACACATATAATAATGTAACCTTTTATAATTATATATATATGTTGATGGAGAGTAGTATATATGTATTGGAGACATATATA
>LPNX010326775.1:0-33094 GCA_001517045.1 Pseudotsuga menziesii
TATATATATATAAGATATTTGTTGGAAGAACTTGTTCTATGCAGGTGATTGGAGAAGCCTTGGAAGCCGTGGAAGCAACTTGAAGAGGAGAAGATAAGGCTTGGATAAACTTTCATAAACCAGGTTTGTATAGTTTTCTTCCTATTCCTATTTCAATTTATACATAGCTGATTGTCTATAAGTATAACTTAGTAAGTTGGTAACCCCAAAGACCCTAGGTTATACAGGTGTGTTTTCCTCAACAACAATTACTATAACCAAACAAAGGAATAATTAATTGAGATAATGACAATGAAATAAATATAATCATTTCATTTATGAAAACACTCCCCAAAACATCAAATTGCACAAAAGATTCCCAAATGAACCAAAACCAAATTATGATGCCATGTGAAATTCCTTTTCTTGCCATTCAAGGCCTAATAAAAAAACACAAAATATGATTTTGAAGGATTAAAAATAGAATTTGGAAAATATAATAAATACCCAGATCTCCAGTAGACCTTTTAAACCTAAAAAACTAATCATTTTTATCTTTTTAAATATGTGCCCTATTTTCAAGCCACTAGGAAATGCATGTTCCCTAACTTAAGGTAGAATGTGTATATAAAGGTTCATATGCATGCTACAATGAGGAATCCTATGTATATATGCACTTTCATACACTATAGTACACGTATAAATTTGGAAACAGTGACTTTAAAAAAAATGTTTAATGCTTTGCAAGAAAAATAAGAAAGTATGCAAATTCTATAAAACTTTGTTTCATCTAATGCAAAAAACACAAGAAAATAAAATAAAAAACAAACAAAATAATCCTCCTTTTTTAAATCTCTTGCAAGAAACAACCAAATGCAAACATTACAAAGGAAACACAACTTTTTATTATTTTTTCTTTGATGATATGAAAAAAAAATAATAGGAGAAAAAATAAATATTTACAAGATTCAGATTGTCAAACAAACACACAAGAATTCCAAATTAACATAAAAGAAATATAAAAAAAAACCTAAACTAAAAAACCTTTCTTATGATTTATGAAATGGATACGTTTTGAAAAAAACTGCGTAGTTACAAAAGTTCTTAGTAAACTTAAGATCAAATAAACCCACATTTTGATGCTTCAAATGGAAGCAAATTAAAAGAAATTATGACATTATATGCACTCTATCTGAATACAACCTGCATATACTCTCTCTAGTAGTGTCTAAGGTGTGAATACATAGAAAAATAGAGAAAAAATAAAATTTCACACTCTACACGACAAATACATGCATGTATAGTCTGTAGCCCATGTATACATGTGGTGAAAAGAAAAAATCCAATCCCATACCTCGAAAAACCAAATATTTTCTTCCCATAAAGGTTATAAGATGAAAAGGTACTAATTTATAACAAAGGATTCCAAACTCAAATATACAAAAATAGACAAGAAATCAAATAGAAAAAACAAAAACTGAAATGCCTAAAATTGGAGAAACTCCCTAGTATTGTTTCCACTTCTATTTCGGTATTATTTACTAAACTACTTATATTTAGGTGAGATCACCATATATGATTCCTATAAATAATTTAAACATTCCTTCCTAAAAATGCAATTTAAATATATTCACAGTTTAATTAGAAATCAGAAAATAAGGGATAAGTTTCATATCTATGCTCCAACATTTCTAGAAGATCCATCCTTTAAACTTTTATCCAAATGTATCTTAAATGACTTGAAATCATGAGAACAAACAAAGATACACCAATTAGGAAACTGCAAATATAATAATTTAATTTCAAATAAATGTGTTGAATTTACAAGATGACAAAGTACAAGAAATTAACATAGTGTTGCACATGAAAGAGAATTCTTTATATAAAATGAACAATAGAATACAATATGGAATTCACATGATCTTGGCTGTGACACTATTTTAATTAGATGTGGAGTTCCTTTGGGAAATAAGAACACAAACACACATCCTTTGTGCTCCAAAGGCATGCCTAAAGAAATCGACACGATAGTTTCTTGAAAATACAGATTTCAAGATATTGAGGGGAATATTTGTTGACCAAGGAATAAGATTTATGGTTTCAATATTAATAAGATCATCATAAGTATTTTTATGTTTCTCTCTTGTCCTTGTAAAGCTTTCCTTTCCCTCCTTCTTTTGGGGAGGTAGTTTGGGAATTTTAAGTAGTTATCTATGTGAAAGAGACGGTTAAAGAGAAGTGAAACTGTTTTTGTGTTTCTTGGTATTTATTAGTGCTTCTACCTTCAAAAAAATTCATATGTGGGTTATATACAGACAGGCATATACACATCTAAAACACAACCACTAAGCATATGAAAAATAATTTAAGATTTTTAAAAGGACTCAACTGAGAAGGGATAAGGGAATTGGACCATAAAGATACAAGAAATGATGCAAAGATGGATGTCAGCCAAAAATAAACATTTTGCAGTGATGTGGACAAATATGCTATAACATTGACCTAATAATAACCTCTTTCAAGATCAATTATAGTGACGACTCATGCACCCTAAATTTGTTCAAGAAAATTTTAAAATATCTCATATATATTTATTTAGATATATAGAAATGTTATTTTTAAGTACAAAATGAGCTTACATTAGAGATAATTCATACATAACAAATGAAATAATTATAATATTTTATATATTTTATCCCAACTTTATATTTAACTTCAATCCCCTTTTAATCTTAAATTACTTTAAAATCAATGAAAAGTTAGCTTAATTACTTATGACTTGCATGATACAAATGTGTAGATAAAGGTTCAAAAATATTTATTTAACTATGTGTATTAGGTAATTTTTTCATAATTTCAATGCCCTTGCATTCACATATGTCTTATAGGAATTAGTTTTGGAATCCATTATTATTTACTTACAAACAAACAAATTGTCAGTATCATCAATTAAGGCTTCAAAAGTTGCAGGAGAAGTTGAACATATTGCAAATAAAGGAAAAAGTAAGATTCCATATCCACTTGTTTCTATTTAGTATTTTAGTAGTTTTATTCAATTTTATAGTTAAAATTTATAGTTTTTTTAAATTATATTAACTTATTTTTGTTACCATTAAGAACTTAGTCGGTGAAGATTTGGAGTTATTGACCATGAAAGAATTACAACGACTTGAAAAACAATTGCAAATTGGTAGAAAAAGGATTCATGATAGAAACGTAAATGAAACCAAATTTGATTTTAGTATTTATATTTTTCCTTGATATCTAATTAAATGATGACTTAAACATTAGAAGGTTTTTTGATAAAATTTTCTATCATTTTCTAGATGAGAATAATTTCACAAAGTTCCAAATTATCAATACAAAAGGTAAATCATTTTTTCTTAAATTTAATGGTAATGACGATTTCCATTCGAATACTATGTTTAGCATTTTCTTATAAATGTAGAATTTGATAATGTAGATATAGATACCAAGAAAAATAGAAATACAATGAAAGAAATTAGTAATCTAACAAATTCATGCAATGAATATCCTAACTATTAATCAATACACAAAAGAGAGAAGTAAATAACAAGAGAGAATGTTGTATTACATTATCCTTCAATGAATGAAGTAAAATGTATAAATAGGAAAGGAAATTCAAATAGGTCATGGAGGAAATTAAAATTGCTTATACAATGCATGAGATACTAGATAGGCTTAACTAGAGTCAGAATAGCCATGGACACTCTCTAAGATGAGTTAACTAACCCATGAAAGTAGTTGAACACACCTACATGAGGTGTAGATCCCTATAAACTCCCCAAGTCCATTCCACAAATCCAACATGCATTGTGGGACCCTAAAATACATGCAAGGATGCACTAGTTGAATGAATTCAAACTCATATGTCAAAATAGACTTTATGAGTTCAAAAGCAAATAGATAAGGATGTTGTAGGGCCCTAGAGCTCAATACAAAACTCCAAGTTCACTCTGAAGGCCAAATTGAATGACATTTGGACAGACAAACTCATGAGAGAATATATTAATTACCTAAGTAGGATAATGGAGCTATGGAGAGGGTAATTATGCTATAGCACCCCCATATAAGCTTAATTAGGTGAAATAAATGCAAAAGGAAAAAGGATCCTAAAAATTTGTAGACATATATATTACCCATGTACAAAAGAT
Source organism: Pseudotsuga menziesii (assembly GCA_001517045.1). Classification (NCBI taxonomy): domain Eukaryota; kingdom Viridiplantae; phylum Streptophyta; class Pinopsida; order Pinales; family Pinaceae; genus Pseudotsuga; species Pseudotsuga menziesii. Next base: position 4,155 of record LPNX010326775.1, read on the forward strand.
TATATAAAGATAAGTAAGACGAAAAAACCACATGGGAAGCCCCCCAAAAGAGAATGTGAATGAGAAGGATAAATATCCTACTTATAAGGGGTATTCAATTTCAAAGAAACTCGTAACTTAGTGAATTTATTCTCGATGGAGGGATTTGCAAAGATCCCTTCCAACATTTGAGAAATCCTCCTTCTCCTTGAATGCTTGCGATCCCATTGACGAGATCAAAACACTTTGAAGTGATTGAATGATGCTTCTTGACCACTCCTTGCTTTGAATGGAGGAGACCTCTTGAATATGTTTTGCAGAACTTGGTGCTCAAAAGGAACAAAAGTTAAAGATCCAAAGTATGAAGATACATTCTATAAGCCTTCGTCATTGAGAACCAGATTTGGGACAAGTTCCCTCATAGACCCTAAGTATGAAGAGATATTCTAGAGGTATTATTTAATGATAAATTCATTTCAGACAATTTATCGAGTGTATAGTAAAACATATTTCATCACCTCTTCTTCTAGGAATGTAAAAGGGTCTTTGTCAAATGAGTAGCGGATTAGAACTAGTGCATATCACATTGTGGTAGTATTTGTGCAAGAATCAATGGATTTGGATATGTCTCCATAGGGCACATGTTACAAATATTCCAAGGCCTCTTTCAAGCTATCAATGGATTTGAATATGACTCGTAGGGAATACGTTGCAAATATTTTGGGGCCTCCTTTAACCTTGAATAAGATTGGATCCCTATAAGAACTAGTATACCACCTTGTATATCACCCCTGTAGATTTGATACAATGTAGAATTTGACCATGTAGATCTACATAGTAATAAATAAATGAAAACTATGAGAGAGATAAAGAATCTAACAAATTCAAAAAATCGAGAAGTTAATAACAAGAGCTAATGTTCTAACAGATTTAACTTCAATGAATGATGTAAAAAGTATAAATATGAAAGAAAATTTTAATAGGTCATGGGGGGAATTTAAATTATTCATGAAATGCATGAGATACTAGATAGGCTTAACAAGGGCCACAATATTTATGCACACTCTCTAAGATGAGCTAACTAATATGAGAATACACTAAGTCAACTTAGCTCCCTACATGCTAGGATCAATTGACTACAACAAACTAAAAGCACATGAAACTGACTGAATTCATATGCATGAGGTGCAAATCCTTGAAAAAAATCAAGAAGGGAACTATTATCCCATAATATCTAAAAAAGTAGGTGCTTGGACTCTCTAAATAATGGAATAAACTCCCAATATTCACTCCAATGTGGGGTCATAAAATTAAGGAAAATAATACCTAATAGAAGTAACTATCCCTCATATGCTAAAATAGACTTCAATAGTTAAAAATAACATATAAGGATGCTTAGGACCCTAGAATTTAGTAGCAAGAAAAAATTTGACTTAATGTTCCAAATTGAGTGGGATTCAAACTAATAGACTCATGATATCATAGCCTAAGTCCCTACTGTTAGCACTATTTTGGGATAAATGGTTGGAAGGGGTTAGCCCAGTGAAAATCAAGAGTAAGGTCTGCAAATTTTTATATCATATGACCTAAAGGGGTGATAGTGGGGTTTCTGAAGTGTTCTGAAGGGTTTATTCCTAGGTTTGGAATGAAAAATATTAAAAATATTAAGTTCAGACCTTGCAAATGAGTTTGAATTTGAAAATATGCTCACGGATATGTGGTGACAAAAATGAAGAGTGTGGATTTACAACAATGAAGATCAATGGTTGGAAACAATTTCACAAAGGTAAGATGCTTGGTTTAAATGATTTTTGGTATTAGTGAAAGGATGTTAACCTGCATGCAGAATCAACCATTCGATAAATAGGTTGAAGTAGATTAACAGTTGGAAGAAATTTTGCTGATTGAACATGCAATAATAAATAAAGTTTTTATATCAGCGAAATTTGGTAGGCTCCACATGTTTCAATGGCTAAGATCAAAGGATGAAATAAATCCTTGATGATGGTTGATTTCGCAATATCAACTTTCACGGGAAAATTAAGTTTTAAAATCTATGAAATTGATTAGGGCCTGCATGTTTCAATGATGATGATCTAGAGGAGAAATGGATCTACGACGTGTATTAATTCCGTTGTTGGAACATGCAAGGAAAAATGAAATTTCCAAATATGTGAAATATGGTAGTCCTGGCAAAGTTGAACGGTGGAGATTTGAGCAGATTTTTGATCCATGATCCAAATAAATTTCTCAATGTGAACTAGCAAGGAGTAATTTACGTTGGAGATTTGTAAAATTGTGTAGGAGATTTATCTTCCGTTGGCTCATATTGAACTCCAATCCCAATCTATGGTCAACAATAATTTCGCAAGTTGAAGATGCATGGATAAATGAGGTTTCAAAATGTGTGAAATTTGGTAAGTATCACGCCATTGGATGGTCGAGATGAAGATGGGATTTAGATCTACGCATGATAGTAATTTCGCAGCTTGAAGGTGCAAGGAAGAATAAAATTGTTGAGGCTGCGAAATGAAGTTAAAGGGTAGTTGAAATAAAGGGTGTAGATTTGAACTGATGGAGATCTATGGTGAAAAACTATTTTTCTAGATTAACATGCTTACTCGGTGTTTGAAAATAAATCAATGAAATTGGTTAGATCAGGCGGATTTTAAAGACTTAGGTGGATATGCATTCATATCAAAGGTGAATAATATTTTAGGAAAAGGAAAATTGTAGGAGTTATAAGGAGATTTACATTTGAAGGAAAGGGTGAGTAAAGGTGCAAACAATAAATGATGGAGGTCGATCCAAATATAGATCAGTGGGTATAAGTCAGCTGGATACTATCATCTGTGTGAAGGATAAGGGAGGCAACATTGTAAAGAAAGAAGACAGGGGGGTTCAACGGGGAGGAATATCAATGGAACAGGACGGATCATACAAGAGAGATGACTAAGAACTATTTCCATTGCAAAAGATGCAATATTGATATGAAGAGAAAAAATAATATAAAAGTACAATTCCTGTGGAATTAGGGAATTATTTTATTTTTTGCATTGGAAAATGAAAGCTAAGGACTATGCGAAAGCATCCAAATCATACAGAATCCTTGGGCCACTTTTCAACAAAACAGATAGGCCTTTTGTCTCCATTGAAAAGTATTTAAATGGATCAAGTTGAATAAGTATAAGCCCTAAACTTAGACTATCAAAACATTGAGGAGTTATTTGAATACAAAGATTTAGAAATCTTTGATAATATACTACTTGTTATAGAGAGAAATTCCTATGGCTTGGGGTACCACAATAGACAGCTTGACTCTAGAAATCAATCCTTTCCAATATTCAAGAGAAATCAAATATCTAACACTGAAGGATCAAAACTCGTACCTTATTCCAGATGGTTGAAGTAGATCCTCGTTGAGCTTTCTAACCCCAGCTTGAATTGATAAATCACTTCCTCAACAATCAGTAAACAAGACAAGCATGCTATATATATTGGTTTTAGATCTACTCTTAGCATATATAATCAACAACGTATAAGCATTTGAAATCATCCATGGATAAAATATTCATTCAAACATACATTATTGGACAGGAAAAGATATTTCTATTAATATAAAATCAGATATTACAATGAATACAACCCATGTCGGCATGTGTACGAATCGAAGAAACTGAATCCCCCGCTTGGGCCTCTACCACCTCAATCCTCCATCTCTCGATAGCAAGCTCACAAGAAAAAGACAAGCTTGGGAAGAACACCAAAGTGTTGTAAGGGACAAATGGATGCAGACTAAAGCATAAGTTCCGTCAACAATGGACTATAGTTTCTTTGCTCTCAATTCTCACATATTCTTCAATGTATCCAAAGGGTTCCTTATATAGCTCTTCAATGGGGCAATGAAGGGTTGAATCTGAGCAATCTCAAGGAATATGGAAAGCCAGGATACAAGTGAGTTAGATCCATGTCAAGGAAAACTCCAAAAGAATTTGGCCTTTTGCACACATCCCGATGTACGCAGTTTTAGGGATTAAACCCGTGTACATATGCGAGAAAGGGTTTAAAAGTTGCGTATAGGAATTTAAGCATGTTTTTAGGGATGATATTGGAAACATCAAAGGTATAAAAAAATTCCATGGGGTCCAAAGGGTTTGCAAAGGGACAGGGGAAGGCCATACATGTGTGATTCGCCGGGTGTGGTAAAATCATCTATAACAGATGGCCCCTAATGTGTGAGGTCAGAAGGGTCATACGATGGCCAAAATACATTATAAGTCCATCCCAGAAGTGGAGTGATGAAGAACCCAGTGGAATACCAGCCACCCAATCATCATAGTACAATGATACAACTCTACATATAACTGCAAATACATATAGCATCCCCGGATACATAAGAGTACAATGGCCATGAATAGGTATGATACAAAATATGACATAAGTGGTCATCGCCACATACAATATACATAGATCAGAATCTCCATGATGAATATATACAAAGGATCAATATCTCCATAATGGCTAAAGATATACAATGGATCAAGATCTCCATAATGGCTAGAAATGTCTGACATAGAGTGGAATCAAGTCATGAAAGCTGAAATCTCATGAACACTGGCATGATCAAGTAGGTAGCATATAAGATATGCCACCAATATAGATGGTATTCTACACAAACTGCTATGATTATAAGTCTTACTATGTGAATAGAGGTGTCGAGGTTGAACATAGCAGTCCATCCTCTGATTACCGGTCATTGATATATACCGTTAATAGACGCGAGATCACCCACCAATAATGATAATGGGAATCAAGGTACTAGAGTGAAAACCAACAAGTGTGAATAAATGTGTTGAGGTCGAACACTCGAGAGAATCCATCGATCAGGGGACATTGATGTATTCCCAAAGAACTGTCGATGGTGAGAGAACCTACCACTGATGACTGCAAGTCTCAAGGCACTCAAAAATGACTCTAGATTCCAATCCAAAAATAAATAATCTGAAATCGATGGGATGAAATCCACTAGAAGGAGGGCATTAAGGAAACCCCCATCATGCAACATGAGGTACTCAATAAAGCTGTATAATGTGGAAGGACTCAATCATAAGGTGCACAAACCAGTAACTGTACTGGGAATGGCTGACATGCAAAGTCAAGATAACTGAGGAATGGCTGACTCATGTTTCAACTTCCTTAAAAAAAGAGAATAACAACGAATGGTGATAGAATGTAGGCAGCATAGACTCGATATACAAAACTGGGACATCTCTGTGACATAAGAGGCATCGATAGAGGCTCCATAGGGATTGTAAGCTTAACCAGTCGATGGAGATAAACTCAAATAAACGAGTACAGCTCCTAAAGTCAAAATATAAACCCAACCAAGGGATGTAATATACAGTGCTCTGTTCGAAGGCGACACAACTCGACAACTGCCAAAGATAACATCTTTCCTTCTCCAGCATTTTGGTTTTTAAAATTTTTTTTTTTTGGACTTTTTCAAATATTTAAAAATCTTGAAAAAGAATAAAATTGCTTTATAGGTACAGACTAGGAGGATATGAGTGTCATATGGGAAAACCAACTAGTTCGAAGCAGTGGAACATACCTATGCTCAATGCAAGGATACATGTGTAGGATAGCGACACTCGGGGGAAAGTCCCCTCCCAGTAAAATAGGGAATTAAGATACAAATTATATAAAAGATGGCTCTGCATGGCTAGACATGAGACAAGCTTGGGCTATATGGCTGAAACTCAAAGTCAGGGAAGCCGACGTAAGGCTCAAGAAGGTAGGAAAAGCTCATGATAATGCAATTACAACTTGACATAAGGGAGTCCTGAGCGAAATAGGCCAGCAAAAGATCAAGAGTATGAGGTTCTTGCTCAAAGTCATGGTGTTACTATACAAAGGACTCCTGGACCTAAGAGAGGGATCACAACATGGGTACAAAATGCAAAGGGTAGCTAAATAGGACACCCATGTATAGGAAACCTCTACCATTCACATCGTGTCACTTCTAAAAGCATCATGAAGGTTCTGTGATACCATGGAATGGGTTCGTACATAAGGTTAAAATGAAACAGTCATAAGGTCATGCAAAATGCAAGCAGATGTGAAATCCTAACCTATATGTCAGTTTAGACATGATACCTATGATAGGAATGAACGGGTTGAAACCTCGAAGAGAGTGTCAAAAACTAGACCCAACAAGACAACCATATTAGTCCAAAACAACCCAAAATAGTCAATAAAGAATCCAAACTATAGGGAATAGGGAGGAATGATCATGGAAAATAAATTCAAAGGAAACAGTGCAGTGGACGATGGGCCATAAAAAGGAATGTAAAGTGTAGACCCAATGTTCATGAATCCACTACCACCCCCGTGAGGTGACCACTGGTGTAAATATCGAGATAAGGGAATAAAACTCCTCCACAAATGGAGTAGAGGATGGAATATGACCATTCCCAAATCTATGAGCACGATAAGGGGGTGTGATGCCCCCAAGTTTAACACTAGGGTCCGTACTAGGATTAAGGACGGGTGATAGGACACCACGCGTGTCGAAAATAAAAGGACCTAAACTCAAAAGAGAATGAATATACTCAAGTAACCACGATCCTAAAGGCCAAATAGCACACAAAGAGCACACTCCTAAGAAAATATACAGCCAAAATACAAGCAAACCAAGGGGAGGATATGTGAGCTCCCGAATGCAGCAGGTATGTGTCACCTAGGATAGGATTGAGAATCTCATACACAATAAGAAGAGGTATGTAACCAATTATTGTGGGCATCAGCTTCAACGCATAAAGCGACTATGCTGTCCGACCCCAACCTGGTCGGGACACCTGGAAAATAACCCCTGCAAAGTACCCCCTCGATATCCTAGGTAAAGAAACTAAGGTCACCTCAATATAATCAATGCTTAGGCGGACAGTTGTAGGTGGGATTGACCATATGGGTAGGGTAGCAAATCCTGAAACTCTCTAAAGAGCCCCCAGATACGAATAAAATCCTGGAAATATCTTCGGTGCTCACAAAAAGTGACTAGGGGTCATCCCAATCACAATCGTGGGCATTGCTGCATGCTTAACTCCCGTGTAAGAGGAGCGTCTTGAGAAACAATAATTATACCAAGGTTTTTCACACTCTCACCTAGAAAGACACATATATGTTGTTGTTTAGTGGTCTTGGAGAATTAACTCACAATGAACTATTCCAAAACCGTAAAACCTATTCTTGTTGGTGAACCCTATAAAATAAAAATGTGTAGTTCATTTTAAATTATGCATTGATTTTAATGGCTATAATTACTCAAAGGGAAATGGTCGTGCAACTAATGAATTTCTGACTCAGCAGTGAAGTAAATATGCAAACCATAACAAACAATGCTAAGTGAAATCTTTGTCAAATGAAAAATAGGGTATGACACTACATGAGTTGCATAAATATATATTCCTTTCCAAATTCCAATGCAATCTTTCCTATATGAAATCCTAAACACAACTCTCATCTAAAAAATCCAATGCAAGTACCTCCTCAAATCCATATGCAAAAAATGCAACTACCTTGTATTTTTCAATATAAAAGAATGAAAAATGCAATAAAAGTCATCTAAAACTCTTATTCTCTGCAACAAGTATAAAACACAAGCCCAACAAGACACCGAGACAAAAAAGAGTAATGCACTAATGGAAAAACAAAAAGGATAAATGACTAAAATTACTTTCAAAGAAAAATCAATGAAAAAGAGGTATCTAGTCACAAAAGAAGCATCCAATAAACAACATCAGTCCCAAGGAAGACCCAACCACACTCACAACCCACCCAACAACTTCCCACAACATCAAACTCACCAAAAAGGAGGATGTATGTGATTGTTTAAAGAATATCTACGTATATACGTGACTTTTGGCCAAAAGGCTACATGTATATGCAAATTTTGGCAAAAAACCTGCGTGTATACACGAATTTTGGCCAAACATTTGTGTATGTACACGACTTTTGGCCAAAAACTTGCGTATATAAATAAGGTAGTGATAAAAAGAAGGCCAAGGGTCAAACCAATAAAGCAGAGTGTCAATGGATGAACATACTATAAAATGCAACACAATGTTAGTTTTTCAACATTAAGCTAGCATTATTAGGATCTTTAACTGAAAGAATAACAAGCACATCAATCAATCACAAGAGACAATGAACACAATGTTTTCCTTGGGGAAACCATAAAGGAGAAAACCCTGCAACTTCCTCAAAGATAGAATCAACACCAAAATAGAAAATCCCAAAACAGTAAGTGATATCCCGACATCAGTAATCTTCTTCTTGTCTAGGCCCAGTGTCTTCTCCTTCCTCAACTATGAGCTACACTTGAGTGTGGATGAGTTATGTGATAAATAGAGACTCCAGTTCTCTATTTATACTAATCCCAGCATGATTAAAACCTTACTAGGGCCAACCTCTACTAGGAGATTCTAATAACCCTAGTGCCCCGAGAATTGCGGGGACTTTAACCCTTAGACAATCGGAGGGTTACCCACTATGACTTGACATGACTTGTTTACATAATATATCCTCCCGATCAGAACATCGGGGCATGACAACATGACTCAATTACATAATAGGTCCATCCCAGAATAAACATCGGGTTACAAGACATAAGATACATAGATGAATACATTCCAAAGTTACAAATACATCAACACTCCCTCTTAACTAGGAACGTATTCTTTCGACACAATTTTCAGCACTGGTCTTCTTCTCTGCATCAACTAGATCATCTCATCATCTTTAAGTCTTCTTTGTCTTCGAGTATTCAAGTCATATTCTTCTTCAAGTCTTCTTCATCTTCATGTCTTCAAGTCATCTTCTTCTTTTTTATCACGGGATCTGCATCATCATGACTACCAGCTCATCACTACTGGATTATCAGTCAATCTGGATTATCATCAAGTCTAGATCATCTCATCTAGATCACTTGATCTGGATCATCGATTCTAGATCATCATCACAACTAGATCGTCACTTGATATAGATCGTCATCAATTCTGGATCATCTCATTTGGATCACTTGATCTGGATCATCATCAAGTTTGGATCATCATCTACTATCTCATAATGGTGCTATCTCAATTCTTCTCATCATAGGAAGTTCTACATAGTCAATCTTGTAGGCCTACCCTTCATGTAGGTCTTCATCAATGCTTATATCTCACACTTAAGTCAGAATGGCCTACCCATCTCTTACATCTGACCACATCTTGTCAGAAAGGAATGCCTAGCACTCACATTTGACCTCATCTTGTCAAAAAGGCCCAACACTCACATCTGACCTCATCTTGTTAGAAAGTCTCAACACTTATATTCGACCATGTGTAAACACATCGCATAGAAAAGGCTCTTCTTTTACATCCAACCTCATCTTATTGAAAAGGCACTGCACTTACATCCAACCACATCTTGTCGAAAAGGAACAACACTTACATCTGACCATGTGTAAACACATTGTGCCAGAATGGATCAACACTTATATCCAACCTCATCTTGTCGGAAAGGCTCTGCACTTACATTCGACCATGTGTAAACACATCGCATCGAAAGGGTGTGCACTCACATCTGATCATGAAGGAACTAATCTTATCATCACATCAGAATGTCCCTCGGTCCCAGACTGAGCTACCTAGTAACTGACCAGGTGCCTCCATTCCTAGAATGGCAGTTGCCCTTACATTTGTTCTACTCGATAGAATGGCCAACACTCACATCTGACATGGGAGGAACTTAATCCTTTATCCATGACAGAATGGTTCATCCCTTACATCTGATCAAGTGGGAACACATCCCTCTATCACATTATAATGGATTCTTAGTCCTACACTAAGTTTTCCTGGTAACTGATTAGGTGCCTCCATTCCTAGAATGGTAGTTTCCCTTACATCTTTCCTACTCGACAGAATGGCCAGCACTCATATCTGACATAGAAGGAACCAATCCTCTCACCATGACAGAATGGCTCATCCCTTACATCTGACCATGGAAGGAACCAATCATCTCACCATGTCAGAATGGCTCAGCCCTTAGATCTGACCATGGAAGGAACCAATCCTCTCACCATGTCAGAATGGCTATGGGCCTCATCACTTTTTCTTAGAGGAAACCTCAATCTGGAGAACACCAACCTTCTCCCTAAAGTACTCAAACTTCAGCCTAGCCAATGGATTCATCAATACATCATCTATCTATTCCTCCATCGCAACATACTGGAGCTTCACTGCTCCCCTCTGTACCATATCCCTAATATAGTGATACTTGATCTTGATATGCTTCAACTTGTCATGGAACACTGGATTCTCTGACAACTTCACGCAACTTAGGTTGTCACAATCTATACAAGTAGCATCCAATTGAAGATCAAATATATCAGACAGTAGCTTCCGTAGCCATACTACCCCACAACTAGCTGAACAAGCTGTGACATACTCTGCTTCATCTATACTTAGTGCCACATAGGATTGCTTCCTTCTAAACCAAGAGATCACACCTGATCCCATACTGAAGCAAGATCCTGAAATGCTCTTCCTATCAATGGCACTGCCTTCCCAATCTGAATCAACATAACCCTCCAAGTTAATCTTCTGATTTGACTCATACTTGAGCCCATAGTCAACTGTATCCCTCAGGTACCTCAGAATATGCTTTGCAGCAGTCAAGTGAACATTTCTCGGATCTGTCAAGAACTGGCTCAATGTGTTCACAGCAAAGAAAATGTTTGGTCTTGTGTTCATCAGGTACATCAATGATCCAATCATCTGACGATACAATTGTAGTATCAACCGACTCTGACGAAGCATCACTCAATAGCTTCAGGTTTGATGCCATAGTTGTGGCCATAGTCTTGCAGTCCATCATCCCAAACCTCTTCAGGATCTCTACTGCATAGTTCCCTTGTCCAAGGAATATTCCATCCGTACTCTGCCACATTTCCATACCTAGAAAGTAATGGATCATACCCAAGTCCTTCATCTCAAACTCAGCAGCAAGCTTTCTCTTCGTATCAGTAATCAACCCATCCATGCCTATCACAAACAGATCATCTACATATAGTAGAAGCATCACTGGGTTGCCATCTTCATCCTTGTAGTAAAGGTTGGAATTTTCTTTACTCTTGGTAAATCCCAAACTGGATAGAAAGCTATCAATTATGCCGTACCATTTCCTCGGTGCCGGTTTCAAACCGTATAGGGCTTTCTTCAATCTGCATACATGAGACTCCCTGTCATGTGTCTCAAAACCGAGTGGTTGTTATACATGCACTTCCTCTTCCACTACACCATTCAAGAAAGCAGTCTTGAAATCCATCTGGTGTATCTTCCATTTCATCACTTCAACTAGAGAAAGTATTTATCTAATGGAAGTGTATCTAGCTATAGGCGCAAAGGTTTCTTCATAATCTATTCGTTCTTTTTGAGAGAAATCTCGAGCCACAAATCTTGCCTTATATTTTTCAATGCTACCGTCTGTAGCATGCTTGATCCTGTAGATCCATTTGGAAGTTACAACTGACTTCCCTTCTGGTCTTAGGACAACATCCCAAACATCATTCTTCATGATCAACTGATATTCTTCGATCATAGCATCCTTCCATTCTTTCCGTTCTGCCGCTTCTTCATAACTGGAAGGTTCTTTGTCAATGAAATCACATAGTAAAGCTACATACTCGGAGTAGGATCTGGTCCTCTTTCTTTCTCTGTGACTCTCTTCTGAAGCCCCATATCTTTTTGCACCTTGTATAAGTTCTCGTACCCAAGCAGGTTTCCTCTTATGAGGATTCTTCTCCATAGGTGGATCTACAGGTCTTTATGGTTCTTCAAATTCTCGATTTTCTTCGTGAATTTATTCAATCATGGTTGTGTCATGAATTTTGGGTACTTCTGCTTCTTCAGGTTCTTCAGCAGGTCTCTTTTTGGATTTGGTGTAAGCCGTGTCTTCATCAAATGCCACATCCCTACTGATGTCAATATTCTTGTATCCTAGAAAATAGATTCTGTAGGCCTTCGATCTTTCAGAGTATCCCACAAATATGCCCTTCTTTCTTGAAGGATCTAATTTTGTTCTCTTTTCTTTTGGAATGTGTATGTATACAGGACAACCGAATATTCTGAGATGGATGAGTTCTGTTTTCTTTCCGAAGAATACTTCTTCAGGAGTCTTGTTCTCAAGTAATCTATGTGGAGTACGGTTTTGTACATACACCGTTGTTATAGCAGTTTCCGCCCAAAGATGAATAGGAAGATCTTGATCATGAAGCATAGCTCTTGCAAATTCCATGATAGTTATGTTCTTCCATTCCAGAATCCCATTCTATTGAGGATTGTAAGGAGTGGACAACTCCCTCTTAATCCCTGATTATTTACATATCTCTTTGAATTCAATTGAAGTGAATTCTCCGCCATTATCTGATCATAAAGTATTGATCTTTTTTTCAATATGGTTCTCGATCAAGGATTTGAATTCCTTGAATTTGCTGAATACTTCATCTTTGTTCTTCATGAAGTAAAACCATGTCTTGCAAGAAAAATCATTAATAAAAGAAACATAATATGCATACCCCCTTAGTGAGCTTGATGACATAGGACCGCATACATCAGAGTGGATGATTTCCAAGATTCCTTTTTCTTTGCTTTCGCTACTTGGAAATGTCTTCTTTGTGTTCTTTCCTTTCACACATCCTTTGTAGACCCCATCATGTTTTGCTTGTATTTCTGGAAGACCTTCAACAACTTTGATTGCAAGAGGTAGTGCTCTGTAATGCACATGTGCAATCCTTCTATGCCAAAGTTCACTTGGATCTACTGTGTCATGGACCAAGTCTTGTTCTGGATGGCCCTTCAATTTGTACAAACCTCCTTCTTGTTCACCAATCACTATTGCATCATCAATAGTCTTTCCTTTTGGCCACATGATGACTTGACCATCTATGAATTCAACTCTCATTCCTTTTGCATCCAATGCTGATATGGAGAGAAGGGTCTTCTTGAGTCCTGGCACAAACAATACTTCCTTCATTGTTAGAGACCTACCAGAATCTAGTTTATAGGAAGATTCCCCACTACTTTTTATTCGATATTGGTAGTCATGTCCTAGCTTCACCTTGTGAGGTGATTCATGTTCTGAGATTCTCGCAAAGGATTCCTTGAATCTAGTCATGTGTTTGGAGGCCCGACTATATTTAAGCCAATCATCACTTCCATGAGTAATGTTACATGTGAGAGCGGAGATCAGAACATATGGATGGTTCATCATCCTCTGCAGCGTGAGCATGATGTCTTCTCTTACTTCACTTCTTCTTGTGAGGGCTACTTTTGTTCTTAGGACAATCTCTAGCAAAGTGTCCTTTTTCATCACATGTATAGCGAATGAACTTAGACCTATATTTAGGCTTTCTAGAGTTGTTCCTGTGATGAGAGTACTTACTTTTGTGATGGATGGATCTAGATTTATTGGATTGTACTATGAGAGCTTGATCTTCACTTCCCATCTTATCTTCTCGAGCTACTATCCTAGCTTCTTCTTGATAACATTCTTCCCACAGTCTCTTGAACTTCACTAACTCCTTTCTAGCACATATCCTTGGAATGAAAGAGTCCCATGTCCTAGGGAGACCATTCAAGGTAATCATCACAATTTCTACATTCTCCACTTCTTCATCTATTGCTTCCAATTGTTCCTTGATCTGAGAAACCCTTGTGAACTAAGACTAGATGGTCTCTGCATTCTGGATCTTCACTTTCTTCAATTGATTTCTCATAGTCATCTTCCGGTTTATGTTCTTCCCTTCAAACAATTTGGTTAGGGCATTAAACATAGCTTTAGGTGTCGTGAGAGAGGACACATGTGGGATAAGGCGATCCTTTATAGAATCAACAATGACCCTCTTTTCCATAACCATCTTCTTCTCATGTAAGTCCTTTGCCTCATCTCCCTCTGGAACTAGAACCTCCTCATGGATGTAGGAGTCTAACTCATTCTCTTTCAGGACCAAGGAGATCCTATACTTCCAGGCTTGAAATTTATCATCTCCTTCAAGATTTTCATCAAGCTTGGTATGATGAGACATATTATCTGAGAACCTCAAATGGAAATACAAAATATTTTAGATCTTACCAGGTTCAAGATGTCAGATATGAAACTTGAGCTGAAAATCCTGTAGTACTGGTTTAGGAGCAAATTAGGGTTTTGCTTTTCCGGAGTTTTGTTCACCCAAATGCCTTGAAATTTGTCCCCAAATTTGATTTTGGGGAGGAGATCAATCTAGGCTTGGGATCACTAAAAAATTCCTCTTCTGTGAAAAGCCCTAATTTCCAACAGCAGTGACAGGTCCAAAACTGAAAAACCTCAGAATTGGATTCTGCTTCGATAGAAAGATGCTCCCTAAGGAGGAGAGTTATTACACATTAATTTTGCTGAAAATATGTGGAGGAAGATACAAAAACTAGGAATCCCTAGTTCCCACTGTTGCAGAGTGTCTTCTTCTTAGGTTAGCTCTGATTCCATGTTAGTTTTTCAACATTAAGCTAGCATTATTTGGATCTTTAACTGAGAGAATGACAAGTATAGAAATCGATCACAAGAGACAATGAACATATTTTTTTTACTCAAGGAAACCATAAAGGAGAAAACCCTGCAACTTCCTCAGAGATAGAATTAGCACCAAAATAGAAAAGCCAAAAACAGTAAGTGATATCCCGAGAGCAGTAATCTTCTTCTTGTCTAGCCCCGGTGTCTTCTCCTTCCTCAACTATGTGCTACACTTGAGTGTGAATGAGTTGTGTGATAAATAGAGACTCCAATTCTCTATTTATACTAATCTTGGCATGACTAAAACCCTACTAGGGCCAACCTCTACTAGGAGAGTCTAATAACCCTAGTTACCCAAAATTGTGGGGACTTTAACCCTTAGACAATTGGAGGGTTACCCACTATGACTTGACATGAGTTGTTTACATAATAGATCCTCCCAATCAGAACATGGGCATGACAACATGACTCAATTACATAATAGGTACATCCCGGAATAAACATCAGGTTACAAGACATAAGATACATAGATGAATACATTCTGAAGTTGAAAATACATCAACACACAAAAACAAGGAGAAACAAAGAGCAAGTCAATAATATCAAGCACATTGTTCCCCCAAACCCCAAATCAAAACAAGGAACATCCCGAGGGGAATCACCAATTCTGTTACAGAGAGAAATTCCTATGGCTTGGGGTACCACAACAGACAGCTTGAATCTAGAAATTAATCCTTTCCAATAAGCAAAAGAAATCATATATCTAACACTAAAGGATCAAAACACGTACCTTATTCTGGATGGTTGAAGTAGATCCCCATTGAGCTTTCCAACCCCAGCTTGAATTGATAAATTACTTCCTCAACAATCAGTAAAAAAGACAAGCATGCTATATATATTGGTGTTAGATATACTCTTAGCATATATAATCAACAATGTATAAGCATTTGAAATCATCCATGGATAAAATATTCATTCAAACATAGATTATTGGACAGGAAAATATATTTCTATTAATATAAAATCAGAGATTACAATGAATACAACCTCTATCGGCACGTTTGTGATCAGAGAAACTGAATCCCCCACTTGGGCCTCCACCACCTCAATCCTCCATCTCTCAATAGCAAGCTCAAAAGAAAAAGGAAAGCTTGGGAAGAACACCAAAGTGCTACAAGGGAAAAAGGGATGCAGACTCAAGCATAAGTTCTGGCAACAATGGACTATAGTTTCTTTGCTCTCAATTCTCACATATTCTTCAATGTATCCAAAGGGTTCCTTATATAGCTCTTCAATGGGGAAATGAAGGGTCGAATCTGAGCGATCTCAAGGCATATGGAAGGCCAGGAGATAAGTGAGTTGGATCCATGTCAAGGAAAACTCCAAAATAATTTTGCCTTTTGCACACATCCCGATGTACATAGTTTTAGGGGTCAAACTTGCGTATATACGCGAGAAAGGGTTTAAAAGTCGTGTATAGAAATTTAGGCATGTTTTTAGGGATGATCTTGGAAACATGAAAGGTATAAAAAAGGTCCATGGAGTCCAAAGAGTCTATAGAGGGACAAGGGAAGGCCATACAAGTGTGATTCACCAGGTGTGGTAAAATCAGCTAGAACACTACTGAATGGACCTATTGATACTGTAAAAAATACGCTAAAATTTCTAAAAGACCAGGGAATAGAGATTCACAATGTTTACCAGTTATTTTTCCATTATTTATTTATGGACCAAACCCTAAAATTCCCTAAATTCATTGACTGGTGTTCCATTAATTACTCCTACTCAGAGAGGTTAATTATGGATACAACTAGCTCAAAATCCTATGTCTAATCAGTCCTCTAGTCATTAGAAATACCCTTTTAGTTCAACAAGAGATTGGAAAATTTTCTTGCTAAGGTATGTGATACGAATCATGATGACTGGGATATGAAAATCCCTACGATATTATGGCGTACATAAGAACATGTAAAAGAGTCACAGGGAATGCACCATTCAAGTTGTTGTATGGAAAAGAAGCGGTAATGACAATGCAATATATCATCCCGAGTATACGCATAGTAGCCATAATAGGAATGAGCGATGAAAGAGAAATTAAGGAAAGAATGACGCATTTAGCAAGCCTTGAAAAGGACCACTTCATCACAGGATTTCATCAATAAGTGGAAAAGGATCGATAGAATCCATGGCATGATCCCCTTGTCAAGACGGAGAACTTGCAACACATAGATATGGTTCTCCTCTATGAAAATAAATTTGTGAAGCACCCAAGTAAGCTTCAGATGCATTGGCTTGGTCCCTACATCATACTCTTCAATACCGAAGGAGGTGGGGTACAGTTTTAGTAGTTAAATGGAGTGATTCTACCAAAACTAGTAAACGGGAGTTGACTAAATCCATATCGAGATAGGCACGCACAAAACCAATGATAACGAGTCAGATTTGGAAGAAAACAAATGGAAAAATAAAAGAAAAATTTGTCCACAGAAGGAAGAGTGATGAGAAAAGTTAAATTGCTATAATATTTTGAACTTGTTGATACCAAACGAGGTGCGAAATGGTCAAATTAGGAAATAAATGAAGCAATTACACCATGCAAGCAATAGCGCAAGTTAGAAAGATTTGCAATTAATGAATAAGGCACGTGTTGTATTTCCAAAATAAATAGAGGATATGGTCAAGTAATGAGGATTTATTAATAATGGCATGAATCCCTCACACAGAAGGCTTGGAGGATAGAAAATCAGACCAAGGGGCATGGTTTGACCCATTGTGCAAATTCTGCAAGTTGAAAGGAAGGTTTGGAGCTAAGAGAGAAAGAGTTATATTTAAGAGGTGTAGGAATGAAGACAGGTGTTGTAGAAGAAATAATGCATATTATTTCAAGAAAAATAATGCATGAAACTCTGATTGTGTGGCAAACACTCATAGAATAAATGTAAGAAATTGTGTCTGTGGTAGAACGACTGATTAGGAAGAAGAGGAGAACCAATTGTCTGATCACTTCGGATAGAAAAATAAATATAATCCAAGGTTAAAAAATGGGGACCATAACACAGGAGGAAGCGGGTTCATCAGCTACGATGGAAGAAGAAATGATGATGAGAGGAAAACCATCAAAACCAATAATAGAATACATCCCCGTGTCTGTACCACAGAGAATGGAGGCGACACCAATCATAAAGATTGGAAAAGACAACAAGTATGAAATCAATATGCCCACAACTCCCAAGAAAATGATCACAAAATCCTGGAATTCTTGGAATACACCAAGGACACCAATGAGGAAAGAGCACAAGGCGACCGAGGTCCGACCATGAGAGAAACCGTGTAAAAGGAATTGAGATTACAACGGTGTGATTTGTTGTCGATAATCCACATGTTGCATTGTATATGATCTTCAAAAGTTACTGCATGTGTGAAAAATTTGTTGGCATGTTTCCATAGAGTATATTTGTGGCTAGGGACAAAGGTCCCATTTACGGCCGATTTGGTATCCCAAATCATCAGCCTACCCAAAGAGGGGGTTGACCCATTGTAGTACTTTCAAGGGAAGGATAATGATTAGAAGCTGATAGTGAAGTTGCAAAACAAATATGGTGTGATAAAGGATAAAAGGGCATACATAATTGATACCATCAATGATAAGGTAGTGCGAGTTTCAACAAATTTGTTAACGATCATGATAGTGCACATCGAGGGTTATCACATCTACACAGCAGTGTGCAGTTGGTGTATAAATGTATTCATCCCTATTCCTACTGAACGAGCTGATGGAGGATGTCATGTTGGCATAAGATATTGGTAAGCCATTCCATTATTCGTGGTTACTAATACAAATCATGTTGGTAGGATCGATGGACCCAACACATTATCAAGGAATGGAGGTTGACGCCGTGAACATATGTCGAGGCATACGATATAAAAATATATGGGTGCTCAACGATAAGGAATGAAAAAATGAACAACAACAAAAAGTTTACCTATACTTAGATGCACTATGAGAGGAAGTAGTCAAGGTGTCTCATCTCACATACCAAGCCACAAACAAGTACCAATGAGACCCCATGCCATACATATCTAGGCGCGGGAATGGCTTATGACACAATAAAATATGACAGATGAAGTGTTGGATGACAATATTGAAGAATGGTCTCCAGAATGGAAAGTTTCGGAAAGTAATGAAGAACTGTTGAACCTAGGAAATGGACCGCTGACAGATGTTCCAAAAGAATAGGATAACCCGAAGGAATTAAGGGAAGAAGTAAACTCGTATGATGAAGCTTCCTTAGAAACTCCAACTGAGTCATATTTAGAGAAATAACATGAAGAAGAGTGGACGAATCACCACTTTGACCAAGGAAAGGGGAGAAACACCAGAAGCTTCTTTGATTACTAGGTAAATAGGGTATTGGCAGAAATTAGTATGGCAGTCAATGAGAGTTAGGAAAATTAACGCAACATTCAAAAGGATACTTCCACCAAGTTACACAACTACTGTGAACCTTACGAATGCAATGCTCGAGACAAGGATATCCTAAGAAGTAGCATTGCAAAGGATGGTTGAGGTTGACATTGGCACAAGAGTACGACTAATATAGATACTACCACATGTGATCACTATGGGGGATGAAGATATCGATGATACACTATGATAACAGCACTTGGTTCTCCTTGACCTAAACTTTCTTTCGATGAAAACACTAACGAGACTTCAGATCGCCTCTGGTGAAGAAATCAGACGCTAAGAAGAAACATTCTAAGATCATCTAGTCTAATCCAAGTTGTAGGAGGAAATTGCTCAAGAGGAACAACAATGACTCAAAGTGGAAAAGGAGGAAATCATAAACAAAAAAAAGAAAGGAATTTAAGGACAAGAAGATACTGAAGAGGCAAATATCCATGGCCTATGAAGAGGTACCAGAAGTCAGTCTTAAGATGTTTGTAGAGGAAAAAGTATTGCGGCTAGGGAAAGTTGTCACGAAATTTCAAAACAAAAATGAGGAGTTGTAGGCTAGAGCGGTACCGAACACATTGCCAGATATGGTAGCAGGAAGGAGAAGTGGAATAGAACATTTTGCAATAGATATTTTAGAGCTATAAAAAGTAGTGCAGACAATCACGAAGGAAATAATACAGTTTTTGGGAAGCTTAGTACAAGACGAGCAATTGCACCAACTAGACGCGCAACTCATAGAGGAAGAAGAACAACTAACAGTGTTGAGGGGACAACTCAAAATGATTCCCCCACTTGTGTAGGTGATGAATAAATTCAAGCTAAAGAAGTTGCAGTAGTGCATTAACAAGGTGCATGCAATATACCAGTGGAGGACAACACACATGGATGAACTGTAGGGTACAGCGGAGATATCGATGCTCAATCCCATGGATGAAATCATGAAGACCAAGGTAAAGCTGAGTAAATTGAAGCATATGATTGAAGACCACCCTATAGACTAGGAAGTGGAAGAATGCGCAACACTCATTGAAAAGGTCAACGAAGTTGTTGAATAACCCATAGGAGTATAAGATGACTTCAAGGAAAAATTGAGCGCACCGGTTCCTTCCAGCTGAGGTGGATCAAGGAAGAGCTGCAAGTTTTTGTTGGGAGAATGTTCAAAATGGGCTAGAGTGCACAAACTGCACTACCTCCACCGATAGGAAGGATGTTGAAAAAGGTAAAATTCAACCACAGCGGAGGAAGAAACTGAAAAACTAGAATATTTTGATTGAGTTAGTTAGAGATTGGTCAAGTAGACCATTTTTTAATGGGCAAGTGAGCCTATAAGTAGAATTAGAATTGTAAATAAAATGGGCATATTTTGGTGGAGAATCAGTAGATTGAGGAATGTTTTTTGTCTTTTGTGGTTCATTTATGGTATTGATGTTACGAAGACTTTGCCTTATGAAGAGAATTTGATTGATATTTTGATCTTGGGTGTTAGAATGCCTTGTATCTATGGAATGTCTTATATCTGAAGATGTTTAAAATGTGAATTATGTATTTATAAAATATTGTGTGCACTATTGGGGTAAATATGCGATGGTTTAGATAAGTGGATGAATGTATATGCTACATCTATGTTTTCCCTTTAAGTGTGAAGAATGCAAAGTATCACAGTACTTATCGATTTAATGTATGTTGATGTTCTTTTCAACCTAAATATGGGCTAATATGGTTGCAAATAATAATGATAAGTAGATTAGGTTAATAGTGAGGTTAGAAACCTAGATTTCTAGGTAGTTTTTTGATTGGGTGAAAGATAGTGCGAAGTCCTCTTCCCACTACGGAAACTTGGTTCATGTAGCCCTCCCTCAAGCATATCAGGTGAGATTGCATCTTCTTTGTGGGTGTTGCTGAAAAGGGTAAATCCTTTATGGGCCGATGTTTAGGGAGTTAGTATAGGTATTTTTCAACATTAGTGCAAAATTAGCCCCTATCGACAGGCGCGGGTTAAACAAATCCAAACTTCTAGAAATTCCATGAGAAATTATGGCAAGTGTTTCGATAAGTTTCATCCCTCCAAAAAATATTATCTTACATAAACCATGTTTTAAAACTCTTTATTTACAAAAATAAATACAATATTAAAAAAATCTTATCTTGTTTAATTATAATGATGATAGTCGCTCAACATAATTTCCCTTAACTAATGTCAAATCCACAAGACATATAGATGGAAATTATATACCATGAGAAACATAAATGGTTGAAAATAAAATTGACAAATTACATAAGTATTGGATCAAGTCAAAATTCAATGAAAAACTCATCAATATGAATAAAACGAAGTTATACATGAAATATCCTTATCACTCGGCTACTAAAAAAAACAACATATATAAAACCCTAGCTAGAAAAAACCAAGAAAAACATAGCTAAACAAGTGATAATCAATAAGAATGAATCACCCAAGATAAAATACCTGATGCAAATACTCCCCCACAAAAAACGTCTTTTTTGGGGGGGCTCTATAAACAATATCCCCCAAAAAATCTATTTCTAAGGAAAAAAAAATTTAGGGGGGTATTTCAACCCCCCCATAAAAAAAGTCATGACAATTGGACTTTTGGGGTGACATTAAAACGGTTGGAGACATTTACCACCATACACACTCTCTTTGGTCAATTTGGACTAGTTAAACCTCTATCCTAAGTATTATTGACTTAATTTACATCAGAGGAGCACTAGATGACATTAGCTAGATCACATCCACGCATACCTTCAGTCAAGGAGGCTAACTTAGCCTTCTTCTACATTCGGGGAGGCTAACAGGAGCACTCTGAGGGTGATTTGAGTGTCATTAATGCCCCATATTGCTAACTAAGGGTTACAATCAGTTAAACAGAGCAGTGATGGTGCCCTCCTTCGTTAAACTAATTATTTATTGATTATTTAATGATCTGGAGTCAACAGAGGTGCCTCGAACCACTTCTGATGTTCATTTACACTTTAGTTAACCTCATCGGGGTTCATTGGAGTCATTGAAGCGCTACCACTTGTTGGTTGGTTTGTAGTGACATGTGTCTAAGCTAATTTTAGTTAGACTCAGTCATTTATTGCACTCCGACTTTGGTTAGGGCTCAGTTGATTCAATTAGGGTTTTGATCAGTGGTTAACTTGAGTGTTGACTATGGCTTACATTCAGTTAAGCTAGACTCACTCATTTAATTCAAATGACCTCCTTGGGAATTCGAATTGCTTTGGAATTCATGCTTGTATTATGATCATTGTATTGTATTACTCATTATTTATGTGAATATACAGAGCGACTACTCATTTTGTAGCAATATTACACCATTTTCATGACTTATTGTTATTAATCTTTGATGAGACTGTGTTTTAGTCCCTAGACTACTGTGACAGATTAATATGGTATCAGATATCATGGTGAGACGAAGCTTATATCTCTCAAAAACAAGTTTTTTGACAGATCTTGCATGAAAACTGAGCAATAGCTAAAAAATCGAGCACTGCACCAGAAGCCAAGGCTTACCACTTAATACCCCAAGTAAAGAACTTGTTGATCAAGCTTGCTTGATTGACTATGTTGGGTGTGATGAAATCCTAAAATGTGTAGGCTATCCGACATTACATTGCCCCTTTTGTTGTGATTTTTAGGTTTTTGACAGGTGAAAGCATTCGCTCCAACAGATTCAGATGGCTTCTTCCGTAGCTCTTTTGACTCTGTTCAATTTCCACTTATGGAAAGGAGACATGGAGATCTAGATTTGATCCAGAGGACTCTATAGGGTCAGCATGGAGACTGAAGAAGAGCCTGGTTCTACAATAGACAAATCTAGATTCTTGAACAAGAAGGATGAAGCATTCGGATTCTTGTGCCTCTCTGTTTTGCGGGATCTTCTTTTCCATCTTTTGGGATTGAAGAATCCAAACCAAATTTGGGACAAATTGCAATCCTTGCATGGAAATTAGGGTAATTTGAGAGTTTACTATCTCTAAAATGAATTGATGCCTCTCCATCCCTCCAATTTCAAGACCTTGAATGACTTTTTCACAATGTTCAAGCACATTGTCTTACTGTTAAAGCAATGCAAAGTGGAGAAAGAGGATGATCAGCTCATCCTCACCATACTCTCCAAAATTGGAGCTGATTATTTATTTTTTGTCTCTAATTTCCATGGGGGAATCTCACAACCCCTGGATGGAAGATACCTACACTCAATGCCTTCATTCAGTCCCTAATAAGTGAACATGATAAGCTTTCCTATATGGGGATCATCGGATCCTCTCATGATTGAGCCCTCCATGTATTGTAGCCCAAAGATATGAAGGGTAAAGGAAAGCAATAGAAGAACCCAAAAACTAAATTCAATGCTCCTAAGCTTAAAGTTGAAAATTAGCAGCATGATGAGTCTTTCAGCTCAAAGAAGAACAAAGGAAAAAGGAATCATGGAAAGGAAAAAGTCAATTGTTCATACTACAGGAAGGGATTCCACCCTGAACATACCTGCATGAAGAAGAAGCTTGATGAATATAGCTCTCTTCTTGAGAGAAATCAGATCAATATTCTAGAAATATTTCAGAGGAGAGATCAGCAAGATCGAGAACCACAGCATGAAAAAGGTCATGCCCTCATGGAAAGCACTTCGAAGTCCAAAGCACTCTTTATTGATTATGGATCTTCAAACCACATGATGGATCAAAGGGACTCCTTTTCATCCTTGGAGACTCACAAATCCATCCTCATCCACATGGGAGATGACTCCACCATCATTTCAGAAGGACAAGGTACGGTTGATCTTGAGAATGGCTATTTTTCAATGTTTTGTATGTACGATCTATGGCATCAAATATCCTTATTGTCTATTAGATGACACATACAGGAGTGCCTAAGAGAGTATCTTTCATCCTGAATGATGTTGAGATAACAGAACTTGCATCCAGGAAACTCATTGCTAAAGGCCTCCCAAACCATCATGCAAAATCCTATGAGTTCTCCCACTTTGTGGCGGATGCAAATCCCATCGCACTGCTAACTCATGGAAATGAAGTTAGTAGGCTATGGCATGAAAAGTTTGGCCATCTAAATTTCAAATATTTGCAGGAATTACAGAAAAAATCCATGGTTGAAGGCCTCCCGATCATCAAGGCAACCACTAGAATTTGCAAGGGATGTGTGGTTGGAAAACATCCTGAGCACAAGTTTGATCGAGGGAAGGCAAACCAAGCTACATGCATATTGGGGCTAATACATTCTGATATCAGTGGTCTGATTCCTGTCACATCCATGAATGGATCAAGGTATCTTTTGACTTTTATTGATGATTTTTCAAGGTACACATGGGTCTTCTTTCTCAAAAAGATGTCTAAAGTATGTGAAAAATTATTTGAAGTGAAGGCCTTGATCGAGAATGTGTCTGGGATTAAGATCAAGATCTTGAGATATGATAATTGTTATCAACCCAAATGGCACTTCTTCATCCGAGTGCCAACATTTCCTCTGTTGGTGCACAAACGAACATTTATGGGTTGAAGGTTTCCTAAAACACTATAGATGGGCATGTTATGAAATACATTTACTATCCATCCAACTTGCCATTTTTACTTTTTAATATGTCACTTGCTATACATGACTTTACCTATAAGCAACCCGTGTACATATGCGACTTTTCCTATAGCATGTCGTATACTGTACGTGATTATTTGTCATTGCAACCTGCGTACAGATCTGTACGCAGGTTTCCCTTAGAGCAACTCGTGTGTCACACATGGGTTGCTAGTATCAATACTCGCGCACACTTTCCTTTGAAATTAAAAATAATAAATCATGATTATTTGAGATTTGTTAAGCCTTAAACCATAACCATCTTAATTGTGTCAACCTCCTCAACCCTCGAAATTGCCTTATTTCACTAAGTATAAATAAAGGCCCTTGGGAGGGTATTAATCAATCATAACCAGCATAAATTTTCTCTCCCAGTATGATTGATTAATACCCTCCCCAAGGCCTTTATTTATACTTAGTGAAATAAGGCAATTTCGAGGGTTGAGGAGGTTGAGACAGTTAAGATGGTTATGGTTTAGGGATTAACAAATCTCAAATAATCGCGATTTATTATTTTTAATGTGAAAGAAAATCGTACCCGAGTATTGATATTGGAAACCTGCGTACAACACGTGAGTTTCTCTAAGAGAAACCCACATACAGATCTGTACGTGGGTTGCAATGACAAATACTTGCGTACAGTACGCGACATGTTGTAGGAAAAGTCACGTATGTACTCGGGTTGCATATAGTCAAAGTTGTGTATAGAAAGTGACATATTAAAAAGTAAAAATGGAAATCTGGATGGATAGTAAATGTATTTCATAACATTCCCATCTATAGTGTTTTAGGCAACCTTCAATCCATAAATGCCCTTTTGTGCGCCAACAGAGGAAATGTCGGCACCCGAACGGAGAAGTACCATTTGGGTTGATAACAATAATGGCATGGAGTATGTAAATAATGAGTTTCTACACATATTCTCCCAAAGTGGTATTCAGGTCCAACAATCAATGCCCTACACTCCCCAACAGAACGGAGTAGCGGAAAGGAAGAATCGGTCTCTCAAGGAGATGACCACATGTATGTTGGAATCAAAAAAGTTGGCTGCAAATTTTTGGGCTAAAGCCATGCATTCTACAGAATACATTCAAAATAGGGTGCCACACTCATCTATTAAATGGAATACCTATTTCAAAGCATACTTCGGACACAAACCGAATGTGTCGAACCTGCGGGTGTTTGGGTCCACTACATGGGCCCGTATTCCACTTTATAAAAGAAGGGCTTTGCAACTGCAAAGCATTGAATGTCTATTTATTAGGTATCTTGATGAATAAAAAGGTTTCAAGATGTTGTATATCAGAACAAAATAGGTCATCATCGAGAGAAGTGTCAAGTTCTATGAGCCTCTTCAGGAGGTGGAACTAGTGAAGGAGAAAACTGTTGAATTTCATTCCTATTCTATTGAATATTTGGATGATGAAATTGGGGGTGATGAACCTGATTTGGATCCTATGATTTCTGATATCAGTGTGCAGCAAACATTATATTCTAAATCATAACTTTAAGTACAAAATTATCTTCCCACATGGGCCCAACAGACACTCTCATCCGTAGGAGATAACTTTGGAAATCCGGATGATCCAAGGAGAACCCGATCTGATTTCCAAAGAGCAAGTATTGTGCTCTCTTGTCCTAATAATTTGCTTTCCAAAACTTGTTATTTGATGATTATTTTATACCCAAAATCCTACTACCATGCTCGGAAGTATCCAATATGGCAAGTTGCCATGGATGAAGAGATGAATTCTCTTCAGAAAAACACTACTTGGGAACTAGTTTCTCTTCCTCCGGGAAGGAAATTGGTTCAATGAAAGTGGGTGTTTCAGACCAAGGTTGTTGCTGATGGAAGAACCTACAAATATAAGGCAAGGCTGGTGGAAAAATATTTCTCTTAGTTCCAAGGTGTGGACTACCATGAGACCTTTGCACCGGTTGCAAAAATGGACTCCATCCGCCTAGTTTTGGCAATTTCGACATCTAAGCACTGGGAAGTGCATCATATGGATGTTAATTCAGCCTTTATACATGGAGATATTAATGAGGATATATAAATGAAGCATATTTAGGGCTACATCTCCGATCCATATTTGGTTTGCAAGCTAAAGAAGTCACTATACAGGTTAAAACAGGCCCCAAGAGAGTGGTATTACAAGATGGATTCCTTCCTTCTCTCGCAAAACTTACAAAGGTGTAGATCAGATCCAAAGGTGTATTTATAGTAGTATGATGGTCATTTGATTATTATTGTTTTATATTTTTATGACCTACTGATCATCGGTAGCACAGTTGCTTCTATTTCAGCCATCAAAACTGCTCTCCACAATGCCTTTGAAATGAGTGATTTGGGGCTCCTAACAATGTTTGGGGCTCGAAATTTAGAAAAATTATGATGGGATAATGGTAAATTAGTCCAAATAAATATAAGACCTGTTATTCAAGTTTAACATGGCTGAATTTAGTCCTGCACCATTCCCTTTCCTTTCATGGATCGGCTTTGAAGAAGGAAAAAGCACACCTCCCATGGACTGCACTATCTATCGACAACTGATTGGTAGCTTGTTGTAATTGACACATTATCGACGTAATATATATTATGCTATGAATGATATATCAATATACATACAACATCCTCATTATCTTCGTTGGAAGGCAGCCAAGAGGATCCTCCAGTATATTAAGGGAACCAGGACCTACGGCATTCACTATGATGGAGACTCTAAGCTAGAGCTGGTTGGATACACAGATTCTGATTGGGCGGGTGATTCTATTGATCAAAATTATACTTACAAATATGTATTCATGTTTTGTGGTGGCCCCATTTTCTGGTCTAGCAAAAGGTATGCTACCATAGCATTATCTTCAACAGAGGTCGAGTATCGAGGAGCGGTGAATGCTTGCATCCAAGTAGTTTAGTTACAAGAAATTATTTCATAGTTTGATATTGGTAGTAGTTTGTCCACTATCCTATTTTGTGACAATAAAAGTGCTATTACGATATCCACAGATCCAGTTACCAGGCAGACGACCAAGCTTGTAGAGATCCACATGCACTATATCAGGGAACTAGTGCATGACAAGACCATCATTCTGCAATACTAGCTGACTGATGAGCAGATTGTAGACATCTTCACCAAGAGCTTCTTAGAAAAATAAGTTCACTTACCTCCATTCACTATTGGGGGTGAGTTCATCAGGGTGATCAGACTACTTTCAGTGTTCAGCTTCAGGGGGAGGGTTTCCCATTGGGTTTTCCCTCTTTTCCTCACTTAGTTTGTTTTTTAGCATTGTACAGGGTGACCTATGGCCTTAGTTGTTGGGACCCTAGCATTTTTATGCATTTTATGTTTTATATTCCTCCTGAGTATAGCTTAAGGGAGGATGTTGGAGACATTTACCATGATACACACTCTTTTTGGTCAATTTGACATAATTAAACCTCTATCCTAAGTATTATTGACTTAATTGACATCAGAGGAGCACAAGATGACATCAGCTAGATCACACCCATGCCTTCCTTCAGTCAAGGAGGATAACTTAGCATTCCTCTACATTCGAGGAGGCTAACTGGAGCACTCCAGGGGTGATCTGCGTGTCATTAATGCCCCATTTTGCTAACTGATGGTTAAAATCAATTAAACAGAGTAGTGAAAGTGCCATCCTTCATTAAATTGATTATTTATTGATTATTTAATGAACTGGAGTCAATAGAGGTGCCTCCAACAACTTCTGATGTTCAGTTACACTTCAGTTAACCTCATTGAGGTTCATTGGAGTCATTGAAGCACTACCACTTGTTGTTTGGTTTGCAGTGACATGTGTCTGAGCTAATTTCAGTTAGGCTCAGTCATTTATTCCACTCCAACTTCAGTTAGGGCTTAGTTGAGTCAATTAGGGTTTTGATCAATGGTTAACTTGAGTGTTGACTGTGGCTTACATTTATTCAAGCTAGACTCACTCATTCAATTCGAATGAACTCCTTGGGAATTCGAATTGCTTTGTCATTCATGCTTGCAGTATGATCATTGTATTGTATTACTCACTCTTTGTGTAAATATACTGAGCAACTACTCATTTTGTAGCACTATTACACCATTTTCATGACTTGTTGTTATTAATCTTTGATGAGATTGTGTTTTAGTCCCTAGACTACTATGACAGATTAATAAAAAAAATTGCCTCCAAAACTCCAATTCTTGTGACTTTTAATGGTTTTTTCTATAAATTTTTCTTGCAAAGGAACTTTAGGGGGAGGTATTTCAACCCCCTCTCCTCCCCACCACCCCAAACAAAAGTCATGAC
>LPNX010326775.1:33440-71263 GCA_001517045.1 Pseudotsuga menziesii
TCAAGACCAATATGAATCCTAGATGACCCCTAATTTTTTTTTTTTTTAATTTCTCCAGACTATATGAATCATACCTTGGAGATGAATGTAATACAATCAGAGGAGAAATTGAGTTTTTCTATGAATCCACTTCCAATAAAGCTTCCATTTTGTCTTTAAAATTATTTCTAACAACAATGATATGGTTTCCAAATATAAAGAGTTGGTATTGGCATCTAAGATAGTGAGTGAATATTTCATCTGGATAAAAATATTTGAATATACATAATCATATGCTAAACAAATGTAATGTCCCTTTCTGGAAATTTTGGAGAAATACACATATTGGGAAAAAAGAAGCTTAACTAATCATGACTCTAGAGGGTTTCCAGCTTTCACCAAATGGTCCCGAATTTTAAAGAAGATGGTATGGTGAGTCTTAAATCATCCCAAGGTGTTTTATGGATAATTATATTAGACTTTATACCTATGAAAAATTTTTGGGGGATAATTACAAAAGGACCAAAATTACTAGGAGATTGTGTTCAAATCCCCCCAAGGGTGATGGCCAAACTGGCTCTCCAAATCAAATACGAACATCCCAAATTTCAGAACAGAGTATGGGAATGAGAATCAGACATCATTGAATATCCTTAATCATGTTAATTAAGTTATACAAATGGATTACGGTCTAGAATATTTGTACGGTAACTTTCATAGAAAATTGCCTAAGGGAAATTTGCATTACTAGCTACACTTTGACATAGGAAAGGCAGAATATATGGTTCTGAGAGTAATATGAAACATGGTGGTAATATATGGAATAAAAATTTATTCCAAAACATCATAATACTCAAAGGAAAACCCTCCCATAAATATGATACAATACCCCTCCAATATTGAAGCCAAAGTCATGGAAACTAGTGATTCAATGGCATGGGAATGCAAGATTTTCACACGTGAGTTTCTTGGATTTTGACCCACAGAGGTCCTGAACATGAAATTACAGAGTAATAAATCATATATATCTATCACAATATCCTAAAACTCATAGAATATCTCTCATACAAATATGGTATAAAACTACTTCAAGATTGAAGTCAAAATCCATGAAGACTTTTGATACAAGGGCATGAGTATGCAAGATTTTCATACATGTATTTATGATATTTCGACTTATAGAGAATTTGTAAATAATATTACAGAGAAATACATCATATATTGTTTCCCCATCATCATAAAACTCATATAAATTTCCTCATACAAATATGATATAAAGCTACTTCAATTTTGAAGCCAAATCCATGAAAACTAGTTCGTGAAGAGCATATGGAGATGATATTATAGATCCATACATCATAAATCAAATATTTTTCATCAAATATCCTTAGCAAGGAACAAGAATCCCTCCAACAAGTGCGCCATCAAATGTGAGTGTGGGGAAATGAAGAAAAAGGAATGAGAGAATGGGGAGATAGCCGAGAATTTGAATGTATGGACCTTCAACCTGAAAATAAAACTCCTTAATTAATCTCCCATGAGAGTTATGAATGTTCTCTCCATCAACCAACTTAGAAATGGATCCAACTCCCTCGAAATCGGTTCACAATCCAGGAGAGTGAACGCTCACCGTGCAATGGACAAGCAAATTCTCTCCAAAATGCCAAAGGCCAATTAAAAAGTGATAAAAATCTATTATAATTGATCATGAAATCCTTTTATTAACTTCATTATTCCTCCTAAGGTCGAATTTTCCTCCATGAGCTTCCTCCAACTCATCTTAGTTGTTTAGTAAATCTCATGACACTTGTCTTCCTCTTCATGCTCCAATTCTTTCTCCAATTCAACTAGATGCCTCTAACTCAAAAATTCAACCTCTTGGTGGCTATTTTTATCTCTGACATTTCAATTTTATCATATGTCATCAATCAGGTCTGAGTTTTTCATACTTGTCATAGAATCTTCCATTATTTGTTGTCATAGAGTGCACAGAATCTCATTTCAAGTGGCACACCTTGTCTTCTAGTCTCTTCCTCTTCCATGGGACTTACCCTAATTTACCAATTCGACTTCCTTGTCTCATTATATGATAATTGACACCACATTACCCATGCGTTTGAATTTGGAGAATACCATGCAAAGTGTGCGGGGTATCTAGTCACCCATAGTCTTCACAAGCTTTGAAGTGTCTTAATGAACACATGCCACATTATTTTCTTATATTTTATCATTTATGTGACACATTTAAATGTGAATATGGTAAACTAATGTCCTTTTGGGTCCTATAGCCCCTTATTACAAAATTTGTGTCTCCATCTCAACCTATGGAACTAGTAGGTTGGTGAAACATTATTTTTAAATAGTCTTATTTGGAAATTTTTTAATTGGGAACATGACAAATCCTCCCCACTCAATATTTCCTATCCTCGAGCAATGTCAATTTTGTATGCTGAAAAAAAAATTATTGCAAGTGGCATCCTCATTTGGTACTCTTTCCCTTGCACCAAGTGCTCTCTTCTAGTTCTACTCATTGATTTTCTTAGCTGCAACTTGAGTAGTGGCACTCATGTACTGCATTTTTGTGTTCCCAAAAGTAAAAATACGTGGATTGTGCATATTGATATCTCCTGTAACATAACCACTATCACCAAAAGTATTAATCAATTCCATAAAAGCCAATTTTTTGCAAATAATTTTTACCTCCATATTTTGGAAACCTTTTATGAACTTTCACCCCTTTTTGTTTTTGTATAATTCTTTGAAGTTGATGCTAAGTTACCAAAATTTGAGTTTCTTAATATTCCAATAACATTTCAAAGAGGAACCAACATGATTGTTGTTGCATTAATATGACTACAATCATCTTCTCAAGTGGTGAATAAATCTCCAATGTTTCTTATTGCCCCCACAATTGAAACCAATGAGACCAAAAATGATCCCAAAGTCCCATATGAACCTGATACATGCATGGTGTGAAATTTCTATGTTGAAATTCCATGAAAACCAAGAATGTGAAAATTGAATCCATCTCTCAAAAGGTATCCCATATAGGAAACTAGAACACTGCTCTACAAAGATGAACTCAAATAACTGAAGGTTGGTTTTCTTTTTGAAACCAACAACGAAACTTCTACTCCAAGTGAGGTGAAACCAAGCAATTCTAGGATCCCATTGCTGGTATTTCACCCTTCGAAACATCATGCATAGAAAATATAGATCAGTAAAGTACATAACAACATCATACAAATGTACATAAAGAAGGTACCTCATCAAAGAATCATGAAAATGATTGTACATCAAAGTAAGTAGATCACCATATGGCCCATACACACAAGTATCAAGTATTATATCATATCTTCCCCATTAACATAGGTGAGAATCCCATCTACGATAATGTTTCTCCAAAAATATATAATTTTCATCAATATAATCATCCATGCGTTCTTTCATCCAAGAAGCTAATGAAGAAACGCCACCAAAATCTGAACCAAATAAGGAGCAAAGAAAACTTGAAGACTTCAAGTGGCTCAAAAAGGTCTTATCAATACACCCATGAATATGTATATCATCATGAAATAACAGAGTATGTTTTTTCCAGCAATAATTTTCTTCAATAATATATATCTTCACCCAAGTGTGGGATGAAGTTCCTCCAACATCAAATGGACAAGGCAAGGAGCAAGGGAAATCATGTGTCTTCAAGTAACTCAAGTGAATACCATAGGTGCATCGATGTAGATGTGTATCATCATAATGTAAAAATGGATGCTTCTGTAAATGTAAGTAATATGGTTCTCTAATCATGTCATCATCAAAAGGAGAGCTAGGAGTTTCATATTCCTCATGTGGCACCATTAAAAAGAAACATTTCACCCATACTTCATTAGGATGAATGCTGCAAAATATGGAAGTGTAGGATGCAGGAGAAAGAACCAACTCACCCAAATGATTATAAAGTGCAAACATTTCATCATGTGAAGGCTCCATATGGGTAGGAACATGCACCTCCCTAAAATGCAATAAATTCCTCATAGTTTGGTTCCATGGTAGTGGAATCATGCACGTCTTCAAAAAGTGTGCAACCATTTTCAGGAGGAAACTCAACTTCCTCTTCCACCACAAAAAGTGATTGGCTCTCGTCAAGGTTATATTCAAACACATCAAGAACCTGCAATTTTCCATGTCTCTCATGATCCCTTATGTCATGAGAATCCTCCAAGCAATATACCGTATGAAAATCTAAAAGACAAGAGGAAAAACAAGTATCTTGAAACCTCTTAAGAAGTTGCTCATTTTGATTTTTGAGCCTATGGATATCCTCATTATTATTCAAGTATGCTTCATGTAACCATTCATTAAGCTCAAACAAATTGTTTCTATAAAAATTCAAAGACATGAAATTACCTTCGATTGTGCACGTTGCTCTTTGAATCTTCTCGGTGTCTTTAAGAAAGGATGGCCCCTCCAATGAAGAAACTTGCCAACAAGAATTTGATAACAATGCTTTAGTGTCATTGAGTATGCTAAGGGCCTCATGGGTATTCATTTCAATCATCTTCAAATACCATTCAAGAAAAAAGGGTTCTTGTTGAGTAACCTACTCTTCTTATTTCTTATTGATTTGATCAACTTCTTGAAGCTCAAGTGGTGATGGGGAAGTTGATATTGGTTATTCATTATCTATCACAAGGTCTTCCTCTTCATGCTTATTAGAAATTTGTCTTGCAGAAAAATTTTCAAATCTGATCTCTATGTCACCAACATAGAGTTGTGACCACCAATTAGTAGGTACTCTTTCATAGTTCAATGATCCATCAGTAGATTCTCTTTGATTTGCAGAACCCTCACTAGTAAGGATTTTGTGCTTGTATTCACTTTCCACTTTATGTTATTCTTTGAAATCACCTTGAGGTAATTGATTCTCCATTTCATGATTATATTTTTGTTCCTGTAATGGTATATCTAGTCTCTTTTCACAAGTAGGCTGATTTTTTCTCATTTCATGCTCTTGCAAACTTGTGTATTGTTAATTGTCCCTTAATGAATTCAAATTTGAACTAATTTTCCTAAATTAATTCAAACAATAATAAAACTATTCAAAATGAATGGTATTATGTGTCTCTTGATGATGGAAACTTCTACTACCCCCTGCTGCCAGCTCTTCCCTAAGTTGGCTATCCATCAATTCGAATCCTAGCATAAGTTGCTTGGTTTTATCATAAAAATATGAATTAGTCAATTTATTAAATTAATATATATAATAAATAACTTAAATAGGTTTCAATACCATGCTATGATACCACTGTAATGTCCCTTTTTGGAAATTTTGGAGAAATACACAAATTGGGCAAAATTCGAGCTTAACTAGTCATGAGTCTAGAGGGTTCCAACTTTCACCAAATGGTCCCGAAGTTGAAGGGAGATCATATGGTGAGTCTTAAAAAATACCAAGGTGTTTTATGGATACTTTTTATCATACTTTATACCTATTCAAACTTGTTTGGGGATAATTACAAAAATACCAAAATTACTAGGAAATTGTCTTCAAATCCCCCCAAGGGTGATGGCCAAACTGGCTCTCCAAACCAAGAAATACCCTATGAAATTTAAGAAAAGAGTATGGGAATGAGTATCAGATATCAACGAATATACTTAATAATTTTTATTAATTTCTGCAAATGGATTATGGTCTGCAACATTTGTACAGTAACTTTCATAGAAATTGCCTAAGGGAAATTTGGATTACTAGTTAGACTTCGACAAGGGAATGGTATAATATATGGTTCTGAGAGAAATATGAAACATGTAGGTAGTATATGGAATAAAAAAATATTCCCAAAAAAAATAAAACTCAAAGTAAAAACATCCCACAAATCTGATACAATACTCCTCCAAGATTGAAGCCAAAGTCACGGAAACTAGTGATTCAATGGCATCGGAATGCAAGCTTTTCACACATGAGTTTCTTGGATTTCGACCCAAAAATTTTATGGAAATGAAATTAAAGAGTAAAAAATCATATATGTCTATCAAAATATCCTCAAACTCATAGAATATATCTTATACAAATCCGGTATAAAACTATTTCAAAATTGAAGCCAAAATCCATGAAGACTAGTGATACAAGGGCATGAGTATGCAAGCTTTTCTTACATGTATTTCTGATATTTAAACTTAAAAATAATGTGTACATAATATTACAGATACATACATCATATATGCTTCCCGATAATCATAAAAATCATATAAATGTACTCATACAAATTTGATATAAAGCTACTTCAATTTTGAAGGAAAATCCATGAAAACTAGTTATTGAAGAGCATGTGGAATGTGGGCATTTCATACATGTATTTATGATATTTCTACTTAAATAGCATTTTTATATGATATTACAAATCCATACATCATAAATAAAGTATTTTTCATCAACTATCCTTAGCAAGGTGCAAGAATCACTCCAACAAGTGCGCCATAAAATGTGAGTGTGGGGAAATGGACAAGAAGGAATGCGAGAATGGGGAGATAGATGGGAATTTGACTGTATGGACCTTAAAACTGAAAAAAAATATTATTCATTAATCTCTCATTATATTTCTAAATTTCCTCTCCATGAACCAACTTGAAAAGGAATCCAACTCCCTCGAAATTGGTTCACAAGCAGGGAGAGTGAACACTCACCGTGCAATGGACAAACAAAAGCTCTCCAAAATGAGAAAGTCCAATTAAAAAATTATCAAAATATATTTTCCTTCCTCATGAAATCATTTTAATAGCTTAATTATTCCTCCTAAGGTCGAATTTCCCTCCATGAGCTTCCTCCAACTCATCTTAGTGGTTTAGTAACTCTCATGACACTTGTCTTCCTCTTCTTGCTCGAATTCTTTCCCCAATTCGAATGGCTGCCTCTAAAACCCAGATACGATCTCTTGCTAGATATTGTTATCCCTAAAATGACACATTTGCATATGTCAGCAATCAGGTCTGAATTTTTCATACTTGTCATAGAATATTCCATCATTTGTTGTCATAGAGTGCATAGAATCTCCTTTCAATTGGCACACCTTGTCTTCTAGTCTCTTCCTCTTCCATGGAATTTATGCTCCTTTACCAATTCGAATTCCTTGGCTCATTATATGATATTTTACACCACATTACCATCCAATAATGTTACATTACCCATGTGTTCGACTTTGGATGAATATCATGCCAAGTGTGCGGGGAATCTAGTCACCCAAAGTCTTCACAAGCTTCCAAGTGTCTTCATGAACCCATGGCACATTATTTTATTAGAATTTATCATTTATGTGACCCATTTAAATGCGAATATGGTAAACTAATGTCCTTTTGGGTCCCATAGCTCCTTATTAAAAAAATTGTGTCTCCATCTCAACCTATGGAACTAGTAGGTTGGTGAAACATTATTTCTAAATAGTCTTATTTGGAAATTATTTAATTGGGTACATGAAAACAAACAATATGGGAATTCCAGCTAGAACGACCTAAAGTAAAGAAACAAAGGCATGTTAATTCAGAAAAGTTTGAAATCGGTCTTATACTAACAATATCACAAATTATCAAAGGGAAAATAATTGCTAGGGAAATGATTTAATTGAAATAGAATTAGATGCAAGATCTATTAAATAGGAGAATTTCCAAATGTATTTCAAGACAAACCAAAAAGGATTGACTTTCCCTTGCAATAAAGTAGTTAAACATACAATTCCCCTTTAAGGGAATTTGGTGTTAGTCTAAGATGAAGGATGTTGGGATCCTAAAAGATATAAAAAAATTGATGGTCTCTAGCATAAAGTATCCATAATTAAAAAGAGTGGGAATCATCCACCCTGCCACGACAATGCCCATAATTTTAGAAGGGAGATTTTTTGGACACCCACCTATGGAAGGTATGGAAAAAAAATTTCCACTTGAAGAATTAAATTTCTTTATTCTACATGTTATAGTTCCTTTCTTTCATATTTTTCTTATTGTTATTTGTATATTTTTACTCCCTAAAGGCACCCTAGTTGATGTCTTATGCTCCATCGAGAATGCAAAAAAGTTTGCAATCAAAATTTTGTTTTTCTCTGAATAATTTTGAATATCACCAAAGTACAAACCCAAGATTGAAACCATATCCCAATATAAGAAAAAAACATTGTTCTGTTATTCTCAAAGATTCAAGTTGAATTCTTGGCACCGAGTGAGGAGACCCATCCCATAGATGGATTTGAATGTCATATCCTACTTTGAACCCATGATTTATTCCCTATTCCTCTCCAATAAAGAATAATACTAAATACCAAAGATAATAAAATTCAAGAGATGATCATCAAAGGTCGCACTTCATGCAAAAAATCCAAACCATTTAAAGGGAACAATCAACAATGTGATTAATGAGTGTCTTGTCCCACTAGTGGGTTGGGTGAAATCGTGCTACATGGCAGGATGAATACTAAACTTTAAAGGCCCCAAAACATGCAAGGGACTTAAAGATGGGTTTTCCTCATTGAAAAATTAGATTATCCTATATAGTTCACTAAATTAGATCCATTCCATTGGAGGAAATAAGATTTGTGGCAGACTTAAACGGAGAAATATTTCATTGACAACCTAGATGCAGTAGCATATGTTTTGAAGATGAATCCAAATAATTGGAGGATCAATAATAATAAAGGAATGAAATAAAATTTACCACACATCAATATCCAAGATTAAAGCACACAATTTATCAAGAATTAATTAAGGTAGTTGGAGGGAACATGGTTTGTAATTAAAGAAAAGGAAGACAGATCTCGTGAATGGTTTGGATCTTATCACACATAAGATTTGGTTATATTTTAGCCATTGGAAATTCTAGGGTACATTGTGTATAAAGTAAGCCTTTTGACACACCATTGGTTGGCATTGATCCTGGTATCTTCTCCAAAGCAGATTTGGGACATTGGTGGTCTGACAAGTACACACTAAAGAAAGATATGCTCCTCTTGTTCACTGTAACTTATGATTAATAGATAATTGGTGAATTTGATCCTTGAAAATGATGATTAAGATATTTTGGATGAATAAGGGAAGCTCACTTTTTCCTATGATAGGAATATTGTTCAATATATTTGTTAAGAGAATTTCCAACTTTTCATTTCCAAGGGAAGGACCCACTACCTATTGTAATCTAAGAAAAACCAAAATTTCAAAGCAAGAGTTGTTAGAATCATGTAGAAACATGATTGTCCATATAGGGTAAGACTATTCGCTTGTGTAAAGTAGCATCCATCCCTGGAAGCATGGTGTCAATCTAAACAATATATGTATTTTCAGATATATATTCCATCCTCATTGTTAACCCAAAAAATCCCACAATGAGCTCTACGTGACCTACACCACCTAAATACATCCACATACGACACTCATTTGACCCCGACACCCTCAAGAAGGCTTAAAAATATGAAAAAGAGCTTAAAAACCCCTAAAAAGAGACAAAATGGCTCTCATAGGGGCTAAAACCTCCAAAAAGGGGCTAAAAACCCTCAAAGAAGCTTAAAACCCCCAAAGGAACTAAATATTGGGTGAAAGGGGCTAAAATCCCAAAAGAGGGGGTAAAGCCCCAACTAGGGGCTTAAAACCCTAAAAATCTCAAGAAAAAGTATAAATAGAGGGGTGGGGGTCACTCTCAAATTACTCTATCTCTCCCTATTGTTATGCTACCCGTGTGAGTGCCTTGAGACCATTTTCCTCTCAAGCCATTCAAACTCCCCCTCCTCCATTTCTCCATTGATCCAAAGCTCCCCATCCATTGAGAGGTTCTTCTCCAAGCTAGGGCATGGTGGCCCATTCCAACAAGAGAAGGTATACTTGTCTATTTTCTGTTTTTTCTTTATTTTCTAAAATTATTTCTTTGTCGGTTTGTGGTTTAACATTAAGTTGGAAGTATCCATTGATTGCTTGCATGTGGCTCTTTGTTTTATAACAAGTTTGATGCAGGGTTGTGGAGCTTAGTCCTAACCTTGTGTACAGGGGTTTCGTTTTTATTTTCATTTTCTATTGCTTTATGTTCTTCCATTCTCATAGGAACCCTACCCTTCCATCCTATAGATGGAATGGATTTGTTCATGCTCTGTAGCTAGGGTGAAAGCCCTACTACACTCATGATTCAATTACCTTATCCAAAGTCTTAATAGCTAATTCTTCTTTTCCTTACACACATAAATTTCATCCCCACTCAGTCTCAAACATATTTGATTTCCATAATTAAGGATCCTTTCCAATTAGCTTAATATTTACTCATCATTATTTTTTTTCCTAGACTAAATCATTGCGATGAAGTTATAATCCATTTGAATCCATACATATACACAAAATGCCACCACATGCAGTCCATAACATATTGTTCTTTCTTTCTATCATCCCATTCCTTATCCTGCAAATATTTTTCTGTTGATTTCGTTGGTACTCGTAATGTTTTCACCAGTGTTGTATGAAGTATTGTCTTGGAAATACTAGATCAATATTATTCAAACAAAGAATCCTCTCAACATTTATACAAAGTTGTAGGTCATATTAAATAATCACTTCATAGATGCACTCTCAATGGGGATTACAAGGCTCATACTAAATAACCATTTTGACAAATCCCACATATTTCTAAGTAATAGTTTCCCTTATATTCTCCCCATATTACTATGTCTCTCTCAAACTTCACATCCATCACCTCGAAAACATTTGGAAGTTTGGAAGAACAAGTTTCTCAAGTCATGGAAAGCCCGTGCGGGTATCAGATGTTTGTAGTCTTTATCTATCTTGTAGTCATGTACTTATGTGATACATGATATTTATTCCTAGCATATATAGAATCAATTTGATTTTATAAATATCATCCCCATTTCTTGATAGATCCTGCACCAATAAGGGATTCACGAGAGACAATTTTTATATGGATTTTGTCCACTAGTGCACTGCAATGAGGAAAATAACAAAATCCTTTGCAGTCTTCATTATGAAGTGCATCATGGGAAAATTCCTCCTTAGAGACAATGCTAATGAGATAAAAATGCACACTCCCTATTGCTATTCAAGAATAGAATTAGTTTTGTCCCTCAAAACATCCAGATAGTGAGAGGCAATCAAGAATCCGAAGTCAAAAGGTTATTCATACTAGGGTGAGCTTCCTTAGAGAATCAATTATTACAGCTACCAAAAAAGATGTGGATTCCATGAATATGGAAAGGCCATGTGTCCATCCTAAACGACATACTCAACATTCAAGATCTTATAAAATCTTATCTGAAACAGTGAGAAAAGATGTTTAATAATTTTTCTCATGAGTTTATGTTGGGATATTATAAACCCACTTCATACTTAGGATAAAGTATTTAATCATTATTTGAATAATTTCCTACCTACTAGCCTAAATAGTTGTCATCCCATTGGTTAACACTTTCCATATATACCCAGGAGCACCTTTATCCTGATTCTGGTTAGATCCTGACAACTTTATTGATTTCCATAATTAGTAATTGTACCTTCTTACATATTTTTTCTTTCTATTGATTTTATTGTGATTTTAAGTGGATAAGGTAATTCTAGTCAACTAGGAAAATTCTACCTTTTATTTCCAACCCATCCTCCATGATTTTCTCTCTAGATTCTAGGATTAGCATGTTTTTCCATCACTCATAAGAACTCATGTTGAGTTTTCTTAATTGCTTAGATAATATCTTAAAACAATTTTCCCTAATAGGATGACTGAAAGCACAACATGCATAGGAACCCAAAGGTTTTCCTCAGGGAAACCACAAGAAAGAAAACCTCACAAAACTTCCTTAGTATAGAACTCAACCAAAGGAGTGTAAACCCCATACAACTGCTTCCGTCTTCTTTCAGGAACACTTTTTCTTCTCTCTTGAAAACTTGCTTGATTGAGTGTGTATAAATCAAGAGGAGTGCCTCCATATTTATATTTTTCACTTGACTTGTCCTAGGACCTAACAGGGATGACTTGTCTAATTAATAGGGTCGACTTGTCTAGAAAGACACCAAAAAACATTTATTCTATTGACACTTGGGTACTATTGACCCGAATTACATCCAAAGGTTTACATTGATTCCTTCAATGACTCTTACATGGTCAAAATCATATCCTGATGGAGGAATACAATCAATACATCTGTAATATATTTCGAAGTTACAATACTTTAACAATCACTAGGAAGGTATTCAACCAAGGTAGAAACTACTACCACAATTGTACATGTGACCGGTGAGTCTCTAAATGTTGTAGGAAAATTTTTGAACACCATCATACATCTTCATCATCGATATCAACTAGATCATCTTCTGCAACCTCGGAATGTAAATATTGAATCATATTCTATTGGTACTGGATCATATTCTGTCACATCAATATATGCCAATACTTAATCATATTCTACAACATCAGTATGTGGATACTGAATCATGTTTTGCATATACTAGATCATCTTCTGCAACATTAGTATGTGAATATTGAATCATCTTCTGCAACATCATTATGTGAATACTGAATCATCTTCTACCAACATCAACATGTAGATATTGAAACATCATATGCAACATCAGTATTTAAACACTGAAACATCATCTACAACATTAGTATGTAAATGCTGGGACATCATTTGCAACATTACTATATCAATACTAAAATATCATCTGCAACATCACTATGTAAATCCTAAGACATCAATAAGATATTTAGCAAGTTAGTGCTAAAAAAACATCATCCATAAATGTTAGATCATCATTTACATTATCGGCATAGAGATGTTGGAACATCATCATCATCAACATAAAAAAATTGAAACAACCTCATCATCATTAGTATATAAATATTGAACTAAGATCATAAACAATCATTACAACAATCATTACAACAATCATCAATATGAAAATAATGAACCTGCTACATCATTTTAGGAACACTGAAACTATCTCAACAATCATCTCAACAATCATCAATATATCAATACTGAACCTGCTACATCAGTATAGGAATACTGAAACTATCTCAATAATTATTATTATAACAATACTGAAACCACATCTTTCCCACTAACTATCTCGGAGTAGTATCTTGGTCTGTTCTCTAGTAGATCTATTCAGGCATTTTTTTCGAACTTACTAACCCTTTAGATTCAACACTGCTAGTCCTACAAATTGATCTTCTTGGGGACCAACAAGAATTTTTCTGGCTTACTAACCCACTTGGGTTAAACATCTTTAGCCAGATATAATAATCCCACTAGGATACACATGCCTCGTTTGACTTACTAACCTTGTTGGGTCAACAATCCTAGCCATACTTACCCTACTCTAGGATAAGCTAGCACCATTTCATCCTTTTACCATCTACTGTCACTCCCTATCTCTCGAGAGGTCCTTTCATACTACACCAAGATTGTATCAAAAGTATTCAAAATTTACATGACACAAAGGCTTAGTCAACACATCTGCCACTTGTTCCTATGTAGGAGCATACTTGAGCTTTACATATCCCTTTTGAACCATATCCTGGATGTAATGATATCTAAATTTGATAAGTTTATTCTTGTCATGAAATACCGGGATTTCTGTCATCTTAATACATCTGTGGTTATCACAAAGGATACCAGTAACATCTATCTCTGCATCAAATAAACCTACCAACATATTGCAAATCCATACTGCTTCACTACAAGTTAAACATGTTGCAATGTATTCATCTTCTACCATGCTAAGTGAAATAATAGCTTTATTTCTACTTAACAATGAGATCATTCCTAATCCCAAACTAAAACAACATCTTGACGTGCTCTTTCTACCTTCAACAGTTCCTTTCCAACCTGAATCTATAAATCCATGTAATCGAATCTCGTAATTTGAAGCATATCTGAGACCATAGCGTAAATTCCCCTTTAGATATCTCATCACCTATTTTTCTCCAACTAGGTAAATATGTTTGGGATTCATCGTATATTGACTCAGAGTGTTTAGAAAAATACATATATCTGGTCTTTTATTGGTTAAGTACATCAGACAACCAATAATTAGTCTGTATAGGGTGGCATCAACTACTTCTGAAGTGTCATCATTCAATAGTTTCAAATTTGTTGTCACCAGAGTAGTCATAGCCTTGCAATATATCATCCCAAAACTTTTTAGGATTTCTAATTCGTATTTTCCTTGGTTTAGGAAAATATCATATGGATACTACCATACTTCAAGACCTAGAAAATAGTGCATCATTCCAAAGTCTTTCATCTCAAATTCCGCAGCAAGCTTCTTCTTACATTCATTAATGGGCTTATCTTCACCTGTCAAAAATAGATTATCTACATATAGTAGAAATATCATAATTCCATCACCCTCAACTTTATAG
Source organism: Pseudotsuga menziesii (assembly GCA_001517045.1). Lineage (NCBI taxonomy): Eukaryota > Viridiplantae > Streptophyta > Pinopsida > Pinales > Pinaceae > Pseudotsuga > Pseudotsuga menziesii. The sequence continues at coordinate 47,809 of LPNX010326775.1, forward strand.
TAGAGGTTGGAATCTTTTTTACTCTTGGTAAATCCTAAACTCATTAGGAATCTGTCAATTCTTCCATACCATGCACTAGGTTCTTACTTTAACCCATACAATTCCTTCTTAAGTTTGCATACATAAGTTTCCTGATCATTAGTATTGAAACCTTGCATTTGTTTAATATATACTTCTTTTTCTATCAAGACATTTATAAATATTGTATTTACATCGATATAATGTAACTTCCACTTCATATTTGATGCCAAGGAAAGGATGGTTCTAATTGAGGTATACCTAGCTACTGGTGCAAATGTTTTCTCATAGTCGATTCCTTCCTTCGGGGAGAATCCACGAGCTACAAATATTTCCTTGTACTTTTCTATACTACCATATGTTGAGTGTTTTATTTTGAATATCCATTTTGAGGATACCACTGATTTTGGTCTTGGTACTATTTCCCATACATCATTCTTTATAATGGATTGGTATTCAATGACTATTGCATCAACCCATTCTTTCTTATTTGTTTATTCTTCAAAACATGTTGGCTATTTATCAATGAGATCACACATCAAAGATACACAACTAATGTATAGCTTTTGCTTGTTTCTTTCTTTGATGGTTCCTTGTAGGAAAACATGTATTTCTTCTTCTTCGATTACTTAACAAGCCTAAGCAAGTCTTCTCTTCCATGAGGTCATTTCACTAGTAAATTATTTAGGTCTCTAAGGTTCTGTCATGTCATGATCCTTAGGAATCTGATCTTATTCTTCATTCCTAACATGCTTAGGACCTTCTGCATCTCTAGGATTTTCATCCTCCTTGTTATAACTATTTTATTTTTGTTATAATTAGTGCTATCACCGCATCCATTTTAGGTTTCATTAGTGATTGGACAATTTCAAGGTTTTTATAATTTTAATAATGGATAAAAATTTCCAGGTTTGAAAAGAAAATAAAAAAAAAGAGATTTTTATCAATTTGGCTAAAATGGATTCGAATTCAATTGTTGGCCAGAATATTAGGATTTGTGTCATAGGGAAAAAAATTATCAACATTAAAAAGGAAAAGTATTGGTCCAAGCCTAATCTCCAAGTTATCCCAACACCGAGAGATCTAACATATGGCCATTTTTACCATGTAGCTACCACATCCACACAACACAATACACAAGTCAAAGTTAACCAACACAAATAAAATCCCAATATCCAAGTCGAAATCGAGGAGAATCCGACAAGAGGCATGAAATTTCTCCACACGTCAATGTAAGTTGAAACCATCAACATATATAAACCATGAAAAGGTGAAGTACTATGCACATGTGGTATATATTACGACAATTTTTTTTTAAGTCTATCCATCTAACTTTCCTCAGCGAATGCATCAGCATGCTTATGCAATACGTGCGTAGAGATTTATATTTGGTGTGTTTATATTCCAGCATCCAGAGTGTGCAGGATATAGTCTACTAGACTTAGTATTCCATGATGATTTGTCCATGATTTGTTCAACGATTTCACTCGAAAAAAAATGTCATGGATTTTTCATGGATCCATACCAAAACAAATTCCCTAGGCAGATTGTCAGAATACAAAACAAATTCCCTAGGCATTAAATAATGTCTCCACTTTTTAAGAGCTTGCACAACAACATATAATTCTCTATCATACGAAGAGTACTTTTGTTTATCTTCATTCAATTTTTCACTGAAATATGCCATTAGCCTCTGTTCTTGACTTAAAACCACTCCCATTGCTGCTCCACTTGATACACTTTATCAAAACTCCATTTTTGTTTCTACAGGTTATCTTCCTCCACCATGTCCTACAGGAAATCCATGTATGCGTCCCCTTCTTGGTGACATCTTTCTTCACAGAATCAATCGATCAAATAAGCTACTATGCAGAATATTTGTCTGACTCTGATACAAGAACTGATGGCCTCAAATACTAGCTATATCCAATACTTCCACTTACATGCTGAATTCCTGATTGAAATCTTCTTTCTAACCTTTAACTCAAGTTCTCCGCAATTTCATCATTCCGCAAGACGTTTCTTGCAACTCCTTTTCCGCAACACTGCAGATTGCAAGATGTGGCTGTGACAACGTTTTTTTTAAATTGACTTTTTTCAACTAATTGCAGCCCCAACGGTTTATCCCATATGCGGGTTACAGAACTTGACTTTACGAAAACTGAGTTCTCACAATTTCCATATTTCCCTATTTTCACAATTTCGTATTCTTTCACACCGTCATTTTTTGCGGATTAGTTCTCGCCCATTGACCAGTCTCTAGATGTGGAACATATTGTAACCATTGATTTCTATCGTGATATTTCTTTGCAGTTCGATCTTCTCTGATATCTATCTTTGTAGCTCGCAAAATTGATGATTGAAAGGATCAATTTCTCTGTAATTCAGAAACTAAATAATTTATACACATAATTATGGAGTGAAAGCAGGATGAATTCACATCTCTAGATATTTATATAAAGCCAGGAATCCATCAAAATACACATAGAATGTAATCATCTGTTCTTTGTTTAACTTGATCAGAATTTCAAACACAGAGAATTCAACTTATTCACTCCTTCTGTGCACACTCTTTATTCTCTCGTCTTTCACTCCTTTTTCCTTTTCCTTCTTCCCTCTCCTTTTTTTTAGATCTATTACACTCACATTAATTTATAACACTTAGAAAACCTGTCAGATCTAACTAAGTTGGAATTGAGGACCTAATAAAAGAAAACCTTATCGAAAAAGATCAATCCTTGAGAAATCCATGCAGGGATCAAGGAGAACAAAGGAAAAATTTCCACTTATTACAAATTTAAAACTAATTCTACCTACTTGTCATCGAACCCTATCCATCTAGAACTTGATTACTAGTCAAGATGACTCATTAGTAAATGAACTTTGAGCTGGATGCTAAATTGATTCATCGGTTAATGAACTTGGAGTTGGATTCTCCTGCATCAAGTAGGATTTGCATTTTTCACCTAGTGACCCCATCTTCAAAGAATCCAAATTTCAGAATTTTGGTGACTCCACTGGAAGCAAGATCCATAAATCAGGTTTGCAAGAAAACCTATAGAATCTATTAGGAAATGAGCTCATTTTATAAAGATATGGAAAGGCATGGTGAAAACATTAGGTACTCAAGTTTCAGTTTGATCCAAGATATTATGTCCTTTCTTATCAAATATTTCTTGTCCTTTCATGATCTTATCGAAATAATTTTCCACAGTTTATTGCATTTGAAACAAGACCATGGATTCAATTTTGTATATCCTTATTTACAAACTAAAAATATTATTTCATCCTATACATTTAATTCCTAACCAATATCCTTCATTCGAGTTGTATAACATCAATGATAAGGTGCAAACCTCATGATGCTAAAGTTGATACTACACTCTTGCCATGTGACTTTGTTCATTCCAAGATCCAAAACCGGTATATACCACTTCAGTTACCTCATGTCCTTCATTATTTTCCTACAAAGCACTATCAATACCTTCCTATATTTGATGGGGAATCTGATAACCTTACAACCGAAAAGCATCTTCAATATTTTGAGCATTTCATTGACCTTTTTGAAATAGAGCATGATGATGTTTGTATGAGATATTTTTCTCAATACTTATGAGGAAATGTTAAAGAATGGTTTAAGCATTTAGATCCTGAATCCATGAAGACATGGGAAAAATTTTCTAATATCTTTTTGAAGTTCTGGGGTAAGAGAAGATCAGTGGAATAAATTATTTGAGAATTGTATTCTATGAAGAAAAAAGAAAATGAGACTGTCAAGTTTCAGCAAGAGATTTGCTAGTTTCAATTATAACACGCCTAAATAAATCCAACCACTTGAAAATGCTACTAAACTCTATTATGAAAAAAAATTCCCTTCATAATTGTCCTTACTTATTTTGGAAAGAAAGGAAAACACTTTGCAACAAATGGTCATTGATTCTTTATAGGTTGAAGATAATCTTAGAATGTCTAAAAAAATTATAGATCAAGATAGTGATGATAAAATTGAAAAAAAAATAGAAATGGATAAACAAAATGAACAAGAAGAATTTATTCTACATTTTAATTCTTCTTATTGTTGTGCCAATTGAACCCAATAGATAGACCAATTACACTCACAAAATTGCTAATCAAACATGCAAAATTCACACAAAAGGAGACTAAACTTGGAGCATAACTTAATTATGTATTGAATAAGTGTACATTATCCAGCCATATGACGTAATAGGCTGCTCAAATATATAATTACATGAGAGATTCGAAAGCAATAGGTTTCTATTCGAGTTGGTAAAAAAGTAGGCTTACTAAAACAAGTCAAATTCCCCATAGGTGCAAAAATGACTTTCCTAATCCATGAAGATCCTCACGAACTAGCTAAATTAAGTGGGAAACATAATATGTGGTGTAAAGACAACTAATTCATGCTTTTGTATGGAGAAAAGGAAGGAGGATGATGTGGTAAAAAAACAAGGCAAGTTCCCCTAGACTAGCTTTTCCTTTATGCCTTAAAACAACTGTAAAGCAACGGAGCTTTTAGAAAAAGAAGATATGCACTTTAAGGAACCATGAATAAAGAATACATGATAAATATGTTACGAGATGATTCCAAAGTGCTCCATGACCCAGTTTAGCAAGTATTGATTATGGGCGAAAACCCACCAACAAATCCTCATCGACAAGGGTTCTCACTCTGTCGATGCCCAACCAGCATGATCTCCCTGAGCACCAGCCCAGGAAGGAGTTACCTTGCCTAGAAACATCTATAGAGAATATGAAGTCTCACCTGAGATGTTTAAGGGAGAGATGTCGGAACTAAGTTTTTGGTAGTAAGAAGGGAGGAAAAGGCATCCAACGGGGTTTTAGCAACATAAATATCAGATTGCAGAACTAAGATAGTAAGCATAATATATCTTCATCACAAAATATATAACAATCACATCATTCATTGGTCACAGCAGGTCAGCGTAGCAGTATAAAATAACTCAAACCATCCATTATCAGAAATGCAATCGAATCACAAGAGATTACAGAGACACCAATAAACCATAATGGAAATGCGATAGAATTGGAATAGATCATAGAATCATAATTCATGATAGATTCAACATACTTCTCATTGATATCATAGCAGAGAAAACAGGAAGACAAAAGAAAACATTTATGTAACAACTGTCATATCACATTAATCCTGTGCAAAGGATCCAAATTAGGCAATTCTTCTCCACAATTGGAGGCTGAATACATCAAAAGAACCTAGATATATCATAGATACAACAGAAAAATCTCCAAAACCATAGACATATCACACTAGACCTCAAGTGATAATCATGCTCAAGATAATATTGATGTCTGTCACAATTGCAAAACTAGTTCTATATATAGGCTTGTGCCTTTACAATGAAGATCCACTTCTAACTAACTTGTAACCATTAATGTCCTATGGCAACAAAACTTGGTCAAATAATAAATTAAATATTCAAAACGGTTATTTGTCCACCCATCGCGCTTATTTGTCCTTGCATGGTATTGCGTGAGATTGCATAGATGTCGAGATGTTGCGCAATTCACTTACCAAAACCCCTTCCAATAGGCGCCCAACACAGTCTTGTGGTTCATCCCCGAGCCACGTCAGGTTGATAGGGTATATGTCGATGTCCGCACCTTGAAATATTCAAAGTGTTGCACGATCTCATGAACCTGGAGCTATATTTTGTCAGCAACACTTTGACAATTATTCAATGCTTGCTGCACCAGGTGCTCTTCCCTAGCCTTGCTGTCAACCATCTGCCAATTCCCTTGCACCACCTACAGCATGGTAATTACTTTAACAACCAACTGTCCACCAATTTCTTGAAACTCATATAGTTGAGCACAACACTTTTCTTGGCATTCATGGGCACGAAAAGCTCTCTAATGAAGATCCTTTAATTCCTTATCCCTCATGATCTACGCCATTAGTGCCATTACCCACGGTGATGTTTTCAGCATCGTCAAGTGGCCTTCAGCTTCTTTCACTTTCCCTGTCAACTAATCGAGCTGGTCATCTTTGAAAATGCTCTACCAAAATTGTGTTGTTGCGTCCATGATGGTCTTGGATTCTTGCTCCATGGTTTTGAATTGGGTTGTTATTTCCTCAATAGAATCCTTTTGTTTAGCAACCTGCTCTGGTGGTATCGGTCGTTGGACCAGGGCATTGAGCATTAGGCTGGTATCCTGAAGCTTGACAATGGTTTCCCCAAGTCACTTGGCCTTATCAACCACGGTAAGCTCAACCATCCTCTGAAAAATATATTGACAAGCCTCATCAACAGCTTTCTCAACCTTGCTGCATCTTGTACATAGATGCGCTTGTTCAACAATAAGGCATTCTTGCACCTTCTTCAACTTATTAATTTCCTTAGTAGCCTTATGCTGTATCTTTGTCTGTGCCACCTTCAATGCATCTATTTCTTGTACCTTCTCTTCTTCCAGCTGCACCTTGACATGATGTATCTCCTCTGCTTCTTTCTGCAGCTTCTTGGATACACACTGCGACTGTATGTATCCATTAGTCAGCTCCTTCTATCTATCCACTAATTCTTGGGTGGTCATGTGTTGTAGCTCCACCAGTACTGGAGCTAGTAACTTGTTCATATCCAAAGCGATGCTCTGGATTAGCTACAATAGCTGGTTCACTTCTTCATTTCCCATGTTGATCGTATTTGGGGGAACTTGTACATTCCTATCCTGGGGCTCAGTGCTGATCAACGGGACATTCGACATCATATGCCTCATGGATATCTACCTGGAAACAATATCAAAAATGGAATTTAACCTACTCTTACCACACCAAATTTTTCATGGTTTGACTCTCGGATCGCATGTGTCACTGCCTTAGAGGAGTTAGTGATCGCTTTGATGAGCCGCTTCAGTTGATCCTTCATCCTCGACCAGATATTGCTGACCCCATAGTATTCCTAGTGCCATTTAGTGCGATTCTCCTCCTTTGTGTGTTATGCTTCAGCCTCGAGATTCGTCGATGACTCGTTCTCAGATTCGTGAACACTCGGCTCCTTCTGGGAAGGCTCTTTTGGGGCATCAGGTGGCGACTCCTTAGAAATTTCATCCTAACTCACAGGTTTGCACTATTCAGTTGGCCACTCTTGAACAATAGCATCCATTTCTTCCACCATGACTTTGTAAGCCAGGGGTAGCCACTCCCTATTGAGGTCCCACTGTGCATGAATGTAAATGGAATGTGTCTTGATAACGAATCGAATGAGTTGCTGATACTTGGCGACTGCATAAGGACACACATAGGGAACTACGACAGTGGCAGCCTGTAGCCCTTCCCAATAGACCCAGAAATGAATTGCACATTCCACCTATTGATTGGGATCCTCAACCTACCACAAATTATGGTATCATGCAGCACGACACACCTTCGCCGCATCGACTATCATTGGTTGGTAATCCTCGGGTTCCATCCAAGTGACAAGTGCAATAATAATTAAGAGCCAACTATATGAAAGAAACCACCTAGCCTGAGTAGTGAGAGCATATTCGAGGAAATGTTTAATCAAGAACAAAGACTAGTTCATTTGTACACCTTCGACACATTTTTGGGCGCATGCGACCACACCCAAGTTGCATTGGACTGGTCGATTCCCCTAAAAAACCTTGCTCACCAGAATTCACACCTTGATATGGACCGCTTATGAGTTAATGCTATCAATATGTTAGGAGAAACCATCCCACTATAAGACAAAGATATCCTTCAGCTACTTGGCAAGCTTCTTTTCAGTATCCCTCCTGCGGATATACTGTGCCAAATCTTCCCTAGCCTTCAACAAGCCCATAATGCTCATAATTAAATATACTGTGATAGGGATGGGTGTATTCAACCAAAGATTACCCCCATGAAAATAGGCCAATATTTGTTTAACACAGCCATAGGCTTCATTCAATCGCCCATAATGAGGCATATTGATGAGCCCAAAAAATCCTGAGTTGTCTAACCCACTCGCCCAAGGTTGTAAAATATACTGAATTAGGGCACCAGGCACTGTCAAAAATTACTCGTAAGGCTCATACCGGACATATTTAAGTAACAACAAATCATGTCCTCAAATTTCAATCAAATTAGGGAAGGGATGATATCGATCACTCAAGTCATTGCTTTTGGTAGCAGCGGCAATTTTGGCAGATACTTTTGGTTTTTTGTTCGCTACCTCGGCTTGGCTCTCGGAAAAATAGGAGCGACATATCCCAAGATATCATGAAAAGGGATTCCCCTAGTTGTTGTGGACTTTATAGCTCCTAAGCTCGATGGCCCAGTCTGTGCAGTTCCTTCTCCTTACACTCTAGCTGATGTGCGGGTGTGCCTCTTCTGTGGTGGCATGGAACTATGCTTCTAAGCCTTCCACTTCCTCTTGGGGATAGATGATGAACCAATCGACATGGTCATGAATTCTTCTTCAAAGGATGTGAGCTAAATAGGGGATTTTGGTTCACTGGAAATCTCAATTGTGTTGAGGTCGCTCACCATGCCTCATGCCCCAAACCTTACAATGCACCTGACGACTCTAGCCTTTTACTCTACAACTCACTCACAAGATCACACCAAAAATACCCAATTCACACTTTTCTCAACACTCTGCTTGCTCAAGTGAACAATTCCTTCCTAAAAACGTGTCATAATGTTTTCAAAGATCAACCTCGCTATTATCGTAGTAGTATAATCCATAACTAGTGGGGATTTTTCCCACCTGGTTAGATAGTTATTTGCAGTAATGATGTATCGCACCCTAGTCCTCTTGCCAAGTGGATTAATAGGACCCACAAAATCCACATCCCATTTATCAAAAGGTTGCAGAGTCGCTTGCGACACCAGCAACATTTCATCCCACCGCGATGGTTTACCGACACGCTAGTAGACTTCACAGCTCCTTGCATATGTTGTAGCATCATTATGCAACATAGGGAACCATAGCCCAGTGCGCAACATATTTTTTGTAGTATCTCGTCCTCCATAGTGATCTCCCACAATTATTGCATGTGCTTCTTCTAGAATGGGACCCTATTCATGTGGTAGGATACACCATTGCAAGATTTCCTCTGGTCCAAGCTTATATAACTACCCAGCAATTAGCTGGAAATCAGAAGCCTACACTGCTAGCTTCTTCTTTTGGCTAGTCGACATGTCCTTTGAGGCAACACCAGTGGCCAAAAACTAGATAAGTGGGGCATAGTTATCATCTGCAATGTTGACATGGAACAGTTGTGCATCTAGCAAGCTGTCATCAATATTGGTTGCTTCTTCATCGGTATCAATGCGAGACATGTGATCAGTGCCAGCGTTCAACCATCTTGGTTTCATGATTATTTCAAAATCAAATTCCTAAAACAAAAGCAGCCACCGACATATCTTCCCCCCCAACACAGGCTTATTGATGAAGTATTACAGAGCAGAATGATTGATGAACATCTTGAAATTTCCACCCAACAAATAGTGCCTGAACTTTTGCAAGGAATAAACCATTTCCAAGTCTTCTCTTTTCGTCATTGTGTAATTTCGTTCAACAAATGAAAACTTCCAACTGGAATATGTGATTGCATGATCCAGGTCACCCTCACCTGGTTGCATAAGCATGACCCCTAGTGAAATGGACGAGGCGTCGACGTGCACATGGAAATCCTTATTCCAATAAGGAAAAACTAGTATAGCCATGGAGGCCATATTTTCCTTCAATGTGTCAAAACTACCTTGACATGGCTGGGTCCATTCATATGCTACAACCTTTTTCAGTAGTTTCTCCATGGGGACAGTAATCGCAGCGTATCCTTTGATAAACTTACGATACTATCCTGTATGCCCCAGTTTTTCCTTAAGCATATTCACATTTGTCGACAGTAGAAAAATAATAATGAGTGCGATCTTTGCTGGATCAACCAACAAACCATCCTTACACACTATGTGTCTGAGTAGCATTCCAAACGGTGCACAAAAAATGCACTTCTTGGAATTTAATGCAATTTGATGCTGTTGACACCGTTCAAGCATCAATCACAAGTTGTCAATATGGTCCCTAATTATCCCATAGATGGTCCAATCATCAATATATACTTGGAGGAATTTTTGAATGAAGTCTTTAAACATGACGACAACGACCTAGGAAAATACTGCTGGCACATTCTTTAGCCCAAAAGGCATGACTGTTTATTGGAAACAGCCCCATTCAATGACAAAAGTGGTCATACGACAATATTCCTTTACAATACGGATCTAGTGGTATCCCAAAAAACAATCTGTGAAGGAATACATCTCCTAACTGCCTACTCCTTCAAGGAATTCATTTGTGAAAAAATCCGAGAACGGATCATCCACGCATGCATCATTCAACTTCCTTAGGTCGATGCAAATGTGTATTTCACTGGTATTTTTATCCTAGACCACCATAGGGCTTATCCACTATGATTCCTCCAATAGGCTCGATGATCCCAGCATCCAACATCTGGTCTATCTCAGCCTTCACACGGTCCTTGTTTCATGGGTTCAGTCGATATGGCCTCTCCCGCATAGGTTTGGCATCTGGTTTCAACAGGATTTTCATCTCACCCAGGTCCCCTAATATCCACTTCATCTCTAAAAACTATGTCAAAAAATGATCCTGGAATTCATGCAGCAGGTACGTGATTTTGGCCATTGTCTCCTCATCTTTGTAATTATTGACATTGGAAAATTTTGGGTTCTCTTCTGACCTGATGTTGAATTTCCTGATCTTCAACAGATGACTCACTGAATCCGTCAGTATGTCAGGTGCTATGACATCACAGCTTCCTTCTACTTGCATAATATTAACATTCTACAACTCGTCATCATCCTCAGATTCCCCAGATAGGTTGTATCATGCCATCATGGATTGTATCGAGCAATGTGCATGTGGATCAACTGGGTATGAAATAGGGACAACTTTCAACACTATGTTGTGGATGATGTGCAATGCATTATGGACTTCTGGGTTGCTATCCTGGAATCTAAACATCTGTGTAAAACAAATGGACAACTCCTCCCAAATGGTGATAGTTCTATGCAACTCAGCCACTACATACCAGGATCTTGGCATCTCATCAAGATTGTGAACAAAGGCGTGGAACCCCTCATCTTTGGGTTGTGATTCCCATAAATCCTGACACTTGATCACATGACTAGTGGGGTCATTCCTTTCATCATATATCCCGACACGATAGACCTCCAAATCATTGAAGTGCACCATCATCAATCTTTGACACTGTTCCAAGTCATGGATCATTTGCTTGTGCATCTCCCAACATCGAGCTGGAGTAGCCTTTAGTGTGACGTCAAGGGCCGATATCCTTTTTGGATCAAGCACTTTCTCTTCAAATTCTTGAGGGAATTCTAGTAACGCTGGAAGCCCTTCATAAATTGGCAACTCAACAATCTCAGTCACGATACGACAAAGAGCTTGTGTAATTGACCTACATTTCCTGAATGACACTTCATGCAACCTAGTTTGCCAATTTTCCAGAGCATCATCAGAGTTAGAGGATGCAGTACTTGTGCTGTGCCATCCAAGTTCATCGTCAATGGTAGGATGGATATAGTCTTCAGAGATATTATAAGCATGATCCCAACTTCTACTGACTCCATCCTTCACTAATTCAATATACCGGCGGCCTTCTTGAGGGTCCATGGGAGCAATGACACTGACATCCTGGTTTTGAAACATCATGACCCATTTCTTGAAATTGATGACCACCATTCTATCATTAGCCTACCCAATTCCTAGCAGTGTGGGATAGGAACCTCCATCTTCGATTACTTCTATCACATCTAAGTCAGCATGCGTTTTCATACCTTCAATATCAACAACTAGGTTTGATACGTGATGAATGGGATGGAATTTTGCCTCATTTGATAGTCGCAACTGTACTGACAACCATTCCAAGGTCATATTCCCCATCAAGTGCCAGGTTTGCTTGGTCCGAATGTTTACATCTGATCCAAGATCTAGAATAATAGATTCAACCTTGTAATCTCCAATATAGATATTCATCCTCATATCCTTACCTGTCTTCCTCTTTTGCAAGGAATTTAACTTGGAGTCCTTTAATTCTTTATCCAGGTGGTACACTAATGTCTCAAGCTCGACAAGGGATTCAGGGTCCCTTGCCAATGAAAAACAACTCTCAAAGAACTGCTGCAAGGTACCATGCTGTCATGATGGTCTTGCCTCTACATATGGATAAAAAACAAATGGCATGTCAATAATTAGCAACTTACTCGAATTTCTCCTGATTGCATGCCTTGATTCGAAGAAAGTGTCCTTCCTCATCGCAATATCAAATGCTACCGTTTTCTTTCCATTGAGCCAAACTTGCTGCAATGATCCATCTTCTCCAGTCATTGCACTGGCGAGAGTGACAACCCCAATGTCGATATCCTTCATTCGTGGTTTGACTTGAATTGTAGCAACTGTCGATTCTTGGTTTAGGTTCTAATCTTGATTCAGTGGCAAGTTCTAATTCAATGGCTTATTCATCAACTAATTCTGATTCTAGTGCAGGTTTTGAGTCCGATTCTATGATGGGATATGATTCTGCATTGTTGACTAGTTTTGTACTTGGAACATTGGTTGGTTCTAAGTATGTGCATGCTGCAACTGAGGAATGGTTCCAACATACATTTTTCAATCAGCTGAGGGAAATATTCAACATTATGCTCACTGGCTGCACAGTATGTACACTATGCATGAGGGAACTCCCTCTGATTGTGCCTGAATACTCTGCAAGTGTAACACCAGATTGATTCGCAACATCTTCCTCATCCTGCTCGTCCTATGAATCGTCCACAAAATCCTCCTCAGACTCCTCCTTGTTGAAACTGAGTTTGGGCCATCTACTACTATGGTGGGTTTGGTGGCCAATGGACACAGTGCACAGCTTGAACATATTACGGCTAAGATTGAATGAGTGGTGCCTGGTTATGCAGTGGTCGTGGCACATACTGCAGTTGCATTACAAGCTGTGGCTAAGGTGCAAACTATGGCTGCACTGTGAACTATTGTTGTGGTTTAATTGGGATAAATTGCATATGGGGAAGTGGTGTATACTACACCTGTGCTACTGGTTGTACCATTTGGGGCTATGCTTTCATTTCTTTGGGGTCGTCACCTTTCACAAAATATGAATCATATGTCCTTTTCTAGAGCAAATCATAAGCTCGACATTTTTTATCGTCATGTCCTAATAACCGACCAAATGTACAGTACATATTTTTTGCCTTGGTAACCATCTTTTGCATGTATTCGCAGTTCTCATGTCGATGCCCATACACCTGACATATGTGGCACCATGGTATACTAGTGCAACTCAATGGGTTTAGGGCTCCTGAAAGCAAATAATTCTGGAACGTTTGACATGTATTCTTGGTATGTCCATCTGCATAACACCGAGTACACCAAAGGTCATCACAATCTTCCTTGGATTTCTTAATATCTTGTAGTTGGAGTGTCAGGTTGTCCAAATGTGCCTGAGTCTGGTTCATTTCGACCACGGTTTCTCCTACCGTCGATGCCTCTAGTTTTATTGTTGTTTCTGGAGCCTCGCTCTGTGTCGCAATATTTTGCTACATTAGCAGTTCTCTGATATGTGGGACAAGCGCAGTGATGAACCACTCCTTGTGCTGAACATCAATCATATAGAATATTACTCGAGCCATCAACGTCTTAAACCGTTGATCAAAGTCCTAAATTATTTCACTGGGGAACTACTTGGTTTTCTTCAACTCGGTAATGTACTGAGCCTCAAACTTTGGCTTCTTCAATTCTTCGAATAACCTTGTACTGATCTCATCCAATGTTTGCGAGGTAAATCCCCGAGGAAACCATGTGAACCTCATGTACCACTCCAACACATGACTTCTAAGGGTGTTGGCCAGCTAGATTTTCTTTACATCATCATCTACAGTCTGTGGGGTGGTCCAGATTGCCTCACACAAGAACCAGTATTTCTCTAGGTCATCGGTGTTGTTTCCATGAAATATTGGTAGCTGTATTTCCTTGTTCGCCATTCTAAGCCTTCGTCCTCCTGCTGGTACTCTATTGCTAGGTTGTTGCTGACACGTTAGGAAAGTCAACGTAGAGTGCGTGTTTCTTCCTTGTGGTCGAGTAGTGCACAAAGGTGTGGGCATGTTACTACTAGGGTTCGATCCTATCGTCATTCCGGGCATAACCTAGGCCTATTCATCCCCATTGTCACTAGAAGGTTGCTTTGTCTCATGTGGTTGTTCATCATAGCATCGCACTTCGATCGTAGCAGTACCTTCTCTCGCCCTTTGCCTCTTCTCTTGAAACCTTGCTCCTCCTCTTGTACAACCACGTGTTTCCTTGGTGACCTTCACACTTTCACCAAAACTCATTCCCATCTACCCCTTACCTTTCCATGCTTCTCCCCCCTTTCGTCATGGTTCCTACATCCTCCGCACACCAGAGCTCCACTACTCTTGGTCCATCTTTAGAATACCTTTTTCCTAGACAAGATGTTTAATTGATAGCTGTAGAGACAGCAAGAATATACTTCACGGTCCATTGAAGAACTCTCTTTCTGCTTCACTGAAGGACTTATTAGTATCAACTACGAACTCAGTAATGTATCTCCCCAGGATACTATCCAACCACACTTCGACAGCCCATGATGCCTTATTGTCTGTTTCTTGTACTTCCCAGATTAGTTCTGGAGTAAAGGAAGTCAGCTCTCCACCTTGGAAGTTGGTTTTCTTAGAAGTAAACTTCGCCAGCCACTCATACAAGACAACAAGAAACTCACAGAAGAACCATTCATGAGGACCGTCGTAAATATATCTGTCCAACCAATTTCTCATCTACAGCTTCGGATTCTGATTTTTGGCTTCAACAAACTCTCACGGTTTTAGACCAAACCACCCCTCAATCTCTGGATGAGTCGTATGCCAAAGCATATCCTTCTTTCAATCGCACCTCAGTCTCGGCAAGAGAACCATTTGTTGGCAAAAACCCACCAGCAAATCCTCATTAACAGCGGTTCTCGCTATGTCAATGCCCAACCAGCACGATCTCCCTAAGCACCACCAGCCCAGGCAGGGGTTACCTTGCCCAGCAACATCTGCAGAGTGGATGAAGTCAAGCCTGAGATGTTAAAGGGAGAGTTGTTGGAACCAAGTTTCTGGCAGTAAAAAGGGAGGAGAAGGAATCCAACAGGGTTTCAGTAGCATAAATATCATATTGCAGAACTAAGATAGTAAGCATAATATATCTTCATCGCAACAGATCTAACAATCACATCATTCATTTGTCGCTGTACATCAGCGCAATGGTATAAAACAACTTAAACCATCCATTATAAAAAATGCAACCGAATCACAGGAGATAGTAGAGACATTAGTAAACCATAATGGAAATGGAATAGAATTGGAATAAATCACAACATCATAATTCATGATAGATTCAACATACTTCTCATTGAGCTCATAGCAGAGAAAATAGGAAGACAAAAGACGACATTTATGCAAAAACTTTCATATCATATTAATTGTGCACAAAGGATCCAAAACAGGCAATTCTTCTCGACAATTGTAGGATGAATACATCAAAAGAAACCAGATAGATTACAAATACAACAGAAAATTATCCCAAACCATAGACAGATCACAACAGACCTCAAGCGATAACCATGCTCAAGATAATATTGATGTCTATCACAATTGAAAAACTAGTTCTATATAGGCTTGCGCCTTTACATTGAAGGTCCACTTATAACTAACTTGTAATCGCTAATGACCTATGGCAAAAAAACTTGGTCAAATAATATATTAAATATTTAAAACCGTTATTTTTTTTCCCATCGCATTGATCTGGCCATGCGTGGTACCGCGTGAGCTTCCGTAGCTACCGTGACGTTTCGCAACTCACTTACCAAAACCCCTGCCAGCATTGACTTCTAGGAACATGTAGAAGTCAACTAGCATAGAGAGGGAATCTAGGATTCTAGGAATAAGACAAAAATGATTTAATTAATGTAATATATGAGTAACTATGGGTTGATTATTATAACACCCCCCCTTAAGCCTGACTTTATGAGTAAATATCATAAACTTATAGGGCCTAGCAACAAGTCTTTGTCACCCTTTTACATACTACATGTCCATACAACCAAGAAAATAGGAAAAAACCCAGTGGGAAAATCCTCCTTTAAACATGGATAGGAAAACAAGATTTTGGAAATCTTGTCATCAATCATTATTCACCACATGATCAGCAATCCCCAGCAGTGATTTGTTCTTTCTCTTAGCAACACCATTTTGCTGTGGTGTGTAAAGGATAGAATTTTGCATATGAATACCTGCATCTTTGCAATACTGGATGAAATTAGACTTGACATACTCACCACCATTGTCATATCTAAGGATCTTTAGTTTCCTCCCAGATTGGTTTTCAACCAAGGCTCTAAATCATTTGAAGAGGTCAAAAACTTCAGACTTATGCTTTAGGAAGTAAACCCAACAATACCTAGAAAATTCATCTATGAAGGTGAGTGCATATTTTGCTTGACTCATGGACATATGAGAGAATGGACCAGCAATTTCATTGTGGATAAACTCCAGAGGCATAGAGGTTCTCTCATGACTATCTCTCACATACTTGTGCTCTGGGTGTTTTCTTAGGATACAACCTTAACAAACTCCCTTAGAAAACTTTATCTTTGGTAACCCTATGACCATGTCTTTTTCACTCAAATCAGAAAGATACTTGTATTTAATATGGCCAAATCTTTCATGCCAAAGCTTTCTTGCTTCATTAACATGAGTAAGAAGAGCAGAGGGGTTTCAATAGGGTATAAAATGGGAAAACTTGTATACCTTCAAAGTGTGATCAACAACACCTTTTTCTATGACTTTACCATTCAAAATATCAGTGATTTCAAATTCATTGGGGGAGAAGATGAATTTCTTTGGAGACCCAATGTGAGTCATCTGATACACTGACAAGAGATTAGAGGCAATACTTGGAACATACAACACATAATTGAAATTACCATGGTCAATATCAATCCTACATTTTCCCATACTTTCAGTTAGTGAGTTATCTCCCAAAACTATTGGTGTACCTTTCAACATGTCAAGAGAAGAGAATATCTCTTTTGTCAAAATTATATGTCTGGAAGCTCCAGAATCAATGATGAAACTAGGTGAGCTTCAGGTTCCAGCAACAGAAGCATGTACTCTCTCTGTGTCTTTTGAATTTGATCCTCCTTCCCTATTCTTTGAGCAATCAGGAAGGTATATGTTGTTCTTCTCCAGAAGTTGGGTAAAAATGTCTATCTGCTTTTTCATACAAGAGATCTCAGGATGATAGCCCTTACTGCAGTATGTGCACTTGCTCATTTATCCTTTGTTCTTGTTCTTTTGGGGGTTATTCTTGGATCCTGAGGACTCCTCTTGAGACTTTTCCTTATATCTCTTTTGCTCAGGTGGACTTTTAGCCTTTTTCTTGCTTTTTGAATCCACCTTTGAATCTCCAGCAGCCAAAGCTTGGTATTTTGAAGGTTTAATGGTGCCCATCATCACCAATTTATCTTGTTCCTGAGTGAGGGGTTCCATAAACTCAACAAGATTAGGCATATTCCAGGTTTGAGCTCTCAATTTAGTGGCATAGAAGGTTGAAACAAACACTAAATATTCAGTACCAAGCTTTGAGAGAATGGTCAAACCTATTTGTAACCTCCTCTACCCTCCAACTGAGTAAGAGGATGCTACTACACTCCAACATACGGGCATCTAGCCCCACGAACATGAACATACATATATGTAATCCTGAAGCATGGTACTTATCTCATAAAACATATTACAAAGCATAATCATTCATATATATAATGGAAGAAAAAACATATCAATGAACACGCATGCATATACAGATCAGTATTTAACATGTATATCATCATTCATCAATGGTAATACGATTGTAGATACAAATTAGGTAATAATGCTTATCTTAATAAAAACTTGTTTCGCAACCACCTACATCACTGCAATGTTCCACCCAACCATAGGCCTGTGTGCTCCTTAATCTCTTAGCAACGCTAAAACCCCCGAGCCGGGCATGATTCCCCAAGGAGTAAGGAACTAACAGACTCACACATAGCCAAGGATAAGAACACCACAAGCGTACACAGTTCAGCTAAGCCAACAGAGTTGGGTTTATCAGGTGAACAACAAATCAGCCAAGCCAACAAGTTGGGTTTATCAGGCCATCTAGGAGCTGGGAAGGGATAAATGCTAAGCTAGTGAGCTCATTGAAGAAATTAAAACATCAACACCAGAGCCAGTTAGGCTTCTAGAACACCCCCACACAACCAACACAAGGAAATCAGTCCTTTCTCTGCAACGCAGTCCCTCAGACCTTAATCTCCCTTCGAGTGCTATTTAGGGGTTATGGAGAACAAATCTAGCTCAGTAGCTCTATTTGTGTGGTTCTCAACCCACCAGGTTTATCAAGCACCTCAGGCCCTCATTCACCACTCCAATGCAGTCCAAGGACAAAACCACTGCATGCAAGCAACCAAACAGCTATTCAAGCTTTTACAGGGGAAAAACACAGTCCAACAATCATGGAAAATAACCGCCCATGAGCAACCATGATCCCACAGCACACAATTCCTACTGCAGTCGCTGGAAAACTTACACAGATCAGAAAATGGGAAAAGAAAAACTCCCAAACCATGCGTGATGGAAAAAGACATAGCCAAAGCACAGAACTATGAATGAAATCACGACCACGATTCCATGATGGAATAACAGAACATTACGCAGTCTGACAATGGTGGGAAAAGACACAAATTCCCTGCATGATTCTGAGGATGAACCCAACCGTAGACTCACAATCCCATGAGAAAGGAAGAACCAACCGCAAGATAGCAATCTGTCAGGATGAGGAGAACGAACCTATTCACAGGCCAACAATCGGTGAGGAAGAGCAGAACTGAACCCTCAAACAATGAATTGTGGTTCTTTTTAACTCTACTTAGCCTAGAGAAAACGAACAGCTCCCTATCGGGATAGTGGACAAGCCATCTGTGATCCAAAAGGTGCATCTTGGAGAGAGTGTTGACGTGGGGAGAATGGCAATGTGGTGTAGTGGTATTTCTGTCAGTGAATAGATGATCCAATGAACAATATTATAGTTGATGATGGTGGTTGGATGAGACAAGGGAAGGTGAGTGAAGAGAGTGGTGACACATGGCTTCCCCCCCGCCCCCCATGGCTCAAGGTTCAGTATTTCCCCTCCTTATCCTTAGGAATCATGCCCCTTCTCAATTTGGTTGCAGTGAACATAGATGGCTGGGTTCAATTAATTAAGATGCACATTTACATGATGCCACAATTTAATATATATACCGCATATCCCAATATACCATCAGTAACTGTCCTATCACTGAAACATAACACAACCAAATTAATGGTGGGGATTTTGCCTTCAAGTCCACACCATCATTCATTACAATATATACATCACATACATTAATGCAAACGGGGTCAAAACTAGGGTGTTACATTCCCCTCCCCCTTCAATAGCACTGTCCTCAGCGCTTAACAAAATTGAACAAAATGCTACACTGGTATCACCTTAGTATTCCACAGAATTGAACAAAAATGGATGTGCCAATCGCATGGCATCCTCCAGCTCCCACATAGCCTCTTCATGTATGTAGTTCTCCCATTGCACCTTTACCTGCCCTATGGCTCGGTTCTGGAGCATTATGACCTTCGTGTCGAGGATGTGCATCAGCTCAATTTGGAACTCTCCCTCGGGTTCCACCTGAATCACATCCCAATTTATCTCATGGTTATGATCATGTACATATTTCTTAAGCAAAGAAACATGAAAAACATTATGAGCTCTAGTACTAGCAGGCAATGCAAGTCTATATGTAACGGGCCCTATTCTTTCAAGCACTTCAAACAGCCCACAATATCTTGGTGATAGCTTGGCACAACTCCCAAGCTTCAAGTAACTTTTATTTTCCCTCACTCTGAGGTAGACATCATCCCCAACACTTAACTCTCTATTCATCCTATGATTATCAGCATAGCTTTTCTGTCTGTCCTGTGCTGCTTTCAGATTCTGTCTGATCTTTACCACCTCTTGCTCCATTTCCTTGAGCAATTCTTATCCAAGAACAACCTTGTTCACTGGATTATCCCAATCCATTGGTGTTCTACACCTTCTTCCATACAAATCTTCATATGGACTCATCCCCAAAAATGCCTTGTAGTGCTCTGCCTAACGGTTAGAGCACTGTGTCCAATTCTCTGTAATGTTCTCTATCAAAACATTTAGATTGTATTACAGATTTATATCCAGGTTTGTTCTATAAATTTTATAGACATATGTAAATACCAGTATGAACTGTAAACATATTCAAGTGAAAATTTCAAGTTGTATATGTTGAGAACTTCATGAATTTTTCATAAATTAGACCATAATAGCATGCATGAGTTTCGTATCTACATACCTGAAATTTAAATACCTGGAATTCGTGGTAGATCCAATAGTTTGCTGTAAACCTGGTTCCTTCTTCTTCCAGCTTTCCGTCTGAGCCTTAATCAACAAAATGATGTGCCTCCCTGCCGACCAGCTCTCATCATGTGCTGGCCCTAGGAAACCCACGGGTTTCCTAGCGCCCGAGCCCACAGACCAATAATATCGAGAGCAGCTTCCTCTCCATTCTTTATCTTCTCAGTCTCAGTCAATTACGGATACCCTCATCCTTGAGTTGTCCCCCTCCTCAAGTATTTTTCTTCTTCGTTTTCCTCATGCAGAGTCCAATTTTCCCCCAAAATAAATCCAACCTCTCCACCACCCTCCTTATACCTCCTTCCACCGCCTCTTTCATTATTATTTTATTTTATCATGGGTAGTGCCGTTCCGATAGGTCTGACATGTGTAATGTATTTATCTTGACTTGTACGTGTCAAAAATGTCATACATTACCAATTTTAATGTTTTACGCAATTGTAAAGTCGGTAAAATAATTAGTTTTAATTTAATAAAAGTATTTACTAATAAACTTTAATTTAACATTAATATGGTATAAGTTTAGTTTAATAAAAGTATTTACTAATAAAATTTAATTAACGTTAATATGGGGCATTACATACACCCACCCTTCCGGAAACTTCGTCCCGAAGTTGTGGTTAAAATAGTGATACAAGGTACTTTTCACGAAACGTCGTCCTAAACTTATGGTCAAAATAGTGATACAAGGTACTTTTATAGGTTTAAAACAATTCAAGGTACATTTATAGGTTCAAAGCAATTCATAATTACTTAGTTAACTTATCCAACTATTTAAATATTTCATACTAGCGTGCATGTGTGAGGTGTGCATGCATGGCCAGTACATGCACAGGCTGCACATGTACTATAACAAAAACCCCTAAATTCTAACTGATACAAATAATAGTTCATGCAACATGACCCATATACAGATATAATAGGATTTCTTGTGACATTTATTTAACAATTATGTTCTTATAATTAGTTAGTTAAGATTGGTACCTACCATCACTAGTCGGGTATCATAATTGTCCAACCTTCAACCATAATAACTAAAATTTCCACCCATCCTAACCTATGTCCGCATCCTCCCTATCCTTCCTCTACTAGTATAAAGTGGATGTCGGCTTCACCGATCTGACCACATAAGAACCTGAGAGTGATAGCGTCGGCTGAACAGCGGACCTAACCCTTCCTAGCAGGCATCCGACCGTCGTCATCACAACAACATGGGGAGCGTTTCTCAGCACGACCCTCCCACGACCTCGGGTACCCGACCGTTGTCATCACAACAACATGGGGAGCATGTCTCAGCACTGCCCTCCCACGACCTCGGGTATCATAAAAACATAAGGTGGAACACATCCATCCCTCTCAACATCCTGGGGGTCTATATACCCTATCAAAACATACTTTGCTGCTATCGAGATTATTGGTCTGTGTCATCGTATCATCAATTTTGGTAATCAAGGCTCTTCTGCAGAAATAGGTACTATACCACATTTCATATAAAGTATCCATTTATTACATAGCCTGTGTGGCCTGCAGATTAGTACTTTGAAAAGATATATTCATAATAATATCTCCATTCAATCATCAGTTGGTTCATATTATCAACAACATTTCCTTTCATTGTATAACTCATTAAATTGATCACATCATGGGTCGATACCCATACATCATTTATATCTATTACATTTATCAATGATGAAAACATACACTGTTTTTATGAACAAAGGAATATCATGATAACTATAACATAGTAACTTCACAATCACAATCAATGTATCAACATAAGCATAGTAACATCTTAGACATAGTAGCAACATCTATCATGTCATAAATATGGTTTACTCAGTCGAACTGAGTCCAACGTTTTACTAAGAAAATAAAATGTAACATGTCGATATGTCTACTCAATTATGGGCATTACATACGATTATAAGAATGTATTATTATGCATAATATAGGTGTCTTACTACTAGAATTCATTAGTTATGGTAGTCCCACTTGGACCTTTACTTGATCAACCTGTCGATGTCATTTTACTATTTTACTTCTTTTATCACCTAATATATCAAAAAAAAAATCCTAGTAACTACTTGTGTCCTCCTCGAGGATCCCCATTTGTAACATGCATCAAGGTTCATTATACCCTACTAGATTCTTATCAACAACAATTTATACAGTGTTCTATAGTCTTGTTATGATTAATAAGAATATGTTATAGCCCAAATATCCTTTATTTTGATTCTTCGTTTTATGATTATTAAATTATTATTCTTTTTATATAGGGCTTGTTTAGGAATTGAATTATTTGTTTGACTCTCTCTCTCTAATTTATACGACTTATGATCTCATAAATTTGTATGGCTTACGAATTTTCGGGATCCATATTGAGAGTGGTCTAGTGTCTTAACAACATGAATTCCACTATGTTTATTAATCAACTCTCATTTATCAATAAATTTTCTTTAAATAGAACTCTTACACCATGAGTGGCACATTATACATAGAATACTTACAATTGCACTACTTATTTCTTGGTAATTTTTAATAACACGATACACTTCTATAATATGATGTTTAATTGTGAGTTTGCATGCTTGTCATATCGTTTTCTACGACAATATCTGAATTCCATTTATACGTTCATTTCCTTCTATACTAATTCCTATTATTAGTCCTCCAACAATTGGCCATTTTGTACCAGTCGTTTATCGCTAACATTCTTTGTACCACTCCGCTTAATACGCATCAAAATGTATCTTTAGTACTTTTAATGTTTAAATCACTTAATATATTATATTGCACCTTATTCATTTCATACTTAGTTAGGTGCAATA
>LPNX010326782.1:0-12479 GCA_001517045.1 Pseudotsuga menziesii
AGTAACATAAATATGCATATAATTTACTGGCATATACATATAAATGAATTATGAATCAATATATAACCAGGCAAATAAGAAGCCAAAATCTTCCAGCCATAGCTACTACTGTTCTTTCACCCAAATGTGAAATCATAGGGAAGCAGGGAGTGATATTCAACCCCAGGCCGTCATTGAAGGTCCTGTCGTCCAGCTAGTCTCTGGATATCATGGTTAAGTCTAATATTGCCCCCTCTTTTATTTCAGCAAATGGCTCTGGCTCATGGTCATTTTGTAGAAGATTGGTCTGTTTATGGATGTCGCTGTTAAGTAGGTCTAAGCAAGTAATTTAAAAAAAAAAAAAAATTTCACCCACCGTCGATAATAACCCACCGTTAAGTGGGAGGATAAGCTGTAATATCTGGAATAATAACCCCTTTTATGTTATTAGAGACTTTGACATCAGTTAGTTAGAACTTAGAACTTGATGGGTATTTTAAACTTGACATTGGCTGGGGTATCTTCTGGTAAAGAAGATTTTATTACTTTATTTTTTTAAACTCCCAAATCTGTGAGTTACAGGTACATTTAGGAGCGAACAGATTCTGAACATACTGAAAATAGGGCTCCCACATATTTTCCTCATCAAAAGGCCAAAAATAGTCTGTCATAAAAAAAACCAAAAAACAGTGCTTATAAGACTGCCCTTCTTTACAATGTTTAAGAAAAATCCACAACACTCGGATATAACTAGAGTTTTATCATTCGTGACAGCCTGTGTTTCCATGCAACACAGAACTAAGACCATATCAGTGAGACATATGAACACAGAAAAAATATCATTGACTGACCCAAGACCAAGATACGTATAGATCTTCGATCTTGGAGGTGCAGGATCCCACTCCATGTACACTGGATTAAATTTGTTGCTTTAGTGAAACCTGTAGAAACGCCTATTCAATAAATCCATAGAGCATTTTAACAACAACCTGTCAAAATTTATGGTCATTATGACCTCAAGCAAACTATTGAAAACTTCTGCATCAACCTCAATCCCCCCTAATGCATCTCTTGCTCTGAAAAATTGCTCAATTGTATACAAAAATACCTCAACAGAGAGGGTAGAAGAGACCACAACTGCACTCCTTGGATGAACATGTGATTTGAAATTTGAGTCGTGAATTTTTTTGCTAATGGGCTTTTTTTTCTCATGCTTGCAATGATATATGAATCCACTTCAACAAAATTTCACATGCAGTCACCTGTGTGTGTGTGTGAGAGAGAGTGAGAGAGATTCTTTTTGTTTGAAATTTGAGTTGTGTATTTTTGTTGCTAATGGGATTTTTTCTCATTCTTCCAATGATCTATGAATCCACTTCAATAAAAGTTCTACCTTTCTTTAACATGTCTTTCCTTTTTCATTCCACCTCACATTTTTCTCAAAATATGCTTTCTGCAGGTTTTGTACAACAGGGCTTCTGAGTGACATCCTCATTGAAGTTGGAGATATGTCCTTTCACTTACACAAGGTTTGTCTCTTTACCATGCTAGATGTGGACTCGATTGAATTCATTACTTAATATGATAAGCACGTGAATAATCAATGCAAACATGATTCTCTTCAATATATCATTTTAAGACAGGCATGGTGTGATCTAAATTGCTGGAAAAGTAGCATACATGCTTATGTACATAGGATTCTATGTTGATGGGTTGCAGAATTGTGGTTCTTAAAAAAATATGGATATGAATATAATGTGCAATTTTAATGACTCAAAGTTTTAATGTCTATGACTTAATTTTCATGTTAATAGAATATGAATAAAATGTGCAACGATGCTCATAAAAGCTGAGCTGAAGTAGGATTAGATACTACAGACCATTTATAAATGGTATAGATAAGGTAAAATGAGACATTTTTATTTATGTCTTACAAATGATCAAAAAGTAGGTCAATGGAGCTGTTGTTGTTCACCAATTTTGCCACATAGGATCATTTGCATTTGTTGCTGGAGGCTCTGTGGTAAAGTTTAGTCATTGAATTTCATTTTTTATTTGACTTGATGCCCCCTTCTCACAGACTGTTGTGTATGGGGAATTTTGAGTATTCACTGAGTTTTTATGTATCCCATAACCTTGCATTCATGCCACATAAGACTGCACATGCATCCATAACCTTGCATTCATGCCACATTGAAGTCATTTAAGACTTCTCTGCAGAGATTTAAAACGGTAGCATTTAAGCCAATTCTTAACAAAGTTAAACGAA
Source organism: Pseudotsuga menziesii (assembly GCA_001517045.1). Taxonomy (NCBI): domain Eukaryota; kingdom Viridiplantae; phylum Streptophyta; class Pinopsida; order Pinales; family Pinaceae; genus Pseudotsuga; species Pseudotsuga menziesii. The sequence continues at coordinate 2,249 of LPNX010326782.1, forward strand.
AACTACCAGTCCAGTCCTGCCAATTAAAACGGTAGCATTTAAGCCAATTCCAAATGCCGAGTCCCCAAACACTGATCAACAAAGTGAAGAAGAGAGCAAACTCGAGGGAAATCCATAGAGGTATGGTAAGTAAATCTCCATTACTTGTTCACATTTCCAAATGTTTTGAAAAAAAGTCTGTTTTAAAATCATTTCATTTATGCTGATTTTGTTGTTTTTTTATTTTAAATAATTTTTTCAACATGGTTTAAAATGCTTCTTCTTATTTCCTCTTAGAGACTTGTTTATATAATTTTTGGTTTGATGTTAAAATATTTTGAAATTCTACTTTAGTTTGGACTTCTGAAATTTGGGAGAGTTGGCTAACATTATTTAGATGAGTGCTGAAGGTCTCAGTTGTGATTTGTATCAGAAGATATTGGGACTGGAGTGACGGATGATTCGCCCATTTCTAACATTCACTTGGATATATATGAATTCTTAAGGTTAACTGAAAAGGTTGAAGAGTCGGAGATTTTTGAAGGGTTACAAGTGGTATGTCTTTGTGCCTTAGCTCACAATTGGGTATAGTCTTAGAATTTATTAGATATTAGATGATGGTTGCCAAGCGGTGGTGCCCAGCTCCATCTGTATGATGCTTCATCTACACACACAACATAGATGTTATAACGATCACAACTGTATAACAGTATTCCATGTTTTTGCTAAATAGTGTTGTAAATAAATCACATAGACACAGGGAATCTAACAGTCAATGTCAGCTATAACAGGGACTTAAGCTTACAGCAATTCCCTTTTATTTGTGTTTGTTTCTTTCATTACAATTTGGTCTCTTTTCAATATACATCTATTTCTAAGAGCTCCTAGGGTATTTCTGTCAATGATGCTGATGGAAAATGAATCATTGCAGGAGAGCCATAGAGAGGAACCAGAGCCTGGTTTATCTACCTATTTACAAGCTGAAGATGATCCCCAATTGCTGTATGAATGGCCAGTGTTTGTTCAGTTTTCTTTCGGACAATCTGACCATAATAAACAGAGGTTCACTTTTAGGTGGGGTAAGTCTTGAGATGTAACTAAGCAGGTTTCTTAATTCATCATCCACAGGTACCATGTATTCACCAATCCAATGGCACACAGTGTATGTAAAAAACTGAAGCCTATTACATGCATGGAACATAACTGGATACAGGAACTGTTGATCTTAGTCCCCCAGGGTGTTTTGCTTAGTTTATTCAATTTTTCTGCTAAAAAAATCGTGTTAAGTTGGAAGCATTTCTGGTGCTGGTTACTGCTATTGTAGAATAAATTTCCTTTTGCTGGCTTGTACAGGTCTGCAAGGGAACTTTTCGGTGAAGGGTATGGAGCAGGGGATTTTCTCATTTATTCCCCTTTGTGAAACTGCAATCCAAGTGGTTTTCTGCAGAATGGCACATTGACTTTGGTAGTTAGCATGGAAAGGCTTATAGATTTTTCAGGACATGATCCTGAGAAAGAGACTGGTTTTGTTAGCCTCAAAATTCAAGGAGCAACGTGCTATTTGAATTCATTGCTGCAGCTTGCAAGTCCTTTATAACATTCCATATTTCAGAAAGGTACATCTATGTGAGTAGTTGATGGGAAGTATAACATATGCTGTTGTACTAGCCCATTTTAAGTAATGTCATTGCTTTGTGACTTGGCATGATGCAGGCAGTGTGTCACATGCCAACGCATAATACTTTGCCGTCAACTAGCATGCCTCTGGCTTTGCAGAACCTATTATATTCCACAGAAGACCTTACAATGTCTTTTGGCTGGGGCACAAGTGATATTTTTGTGAGGCATGATGTGTAGGAGCAGAATAGAATATTGTATGAGAAGTTGGAATACAAAATGAAGGTAATATTACACATAGTTGTGATTTTATTCCTTTTTTACCAGGAATGGTAAACATATTTTCATGATTCACAGGGACCTCTAGTTGAAAGGTCCATTCAAATGCAGTTCCAAGGCCACCTTATGAATTACGTTGACGGTTGAATGCATTAACTTAGGTTAGAAATCCACCTACAAGGAGCCTTTTTATGGTATGTGTCATCATTTTCTTCTATATTTCATATGGATGTGTTCTAGTTTGTAAGGAATTTTGAATGGACTTATTTTCCAAAATATCTGCAGCTCGATGCCAGAGGCTGCAAGGACGTTTATGCTTCTTTTGATAAATATGTTCAAGTTGATAAAGTTGAGGGTGAGAAAAAATATGAAGCATCATAGTTTGGCATACAGGTTAAGAAATATGCTACCTAGGAGAAAGTGGTTCCACCTTTTGGACTAATCTGTGAAATTCTTTCTATTCTCATATTCGTGACTGTACGAAACTTTAATTCTTGTGTTTTTATTACTATTTATCTAAGACATTATGAATTATATTTCTGGACAATTATTTTTAGATCAAACTGTTTTTTTGTGCAAAATATTTACCATTATTTTCAGCACTTCTAGGGGGCCAGAAAAGTGCTGCTTTTTCTCGACTTTCCTCCAGTACTGGAACTTCATCTGAAGCGTTTTGATTATGATGCTATCAGTCATTCAATGATAATGGTGATATCAGCTCTATGATTTTGAGATTGCTTGAATGTAGGTCGATACAATGGTTGAAAGAGTCATGCCAGTTATCTTTTGCTGTAAACATAATGCTGGCAGATCAATGACAGGTATGAGTTTCCTTTGCTACTTGACTTGGATAAGTATAATGGTCAATATCTTTCCCTTGATTTAGATATAAGTGTGCGGAACCTTTATTCACTATACAGGTGAGTGATGTGTATTTCTTGTAATCTCTTGGCTCTTTTAAAAAATAAATCTGACTTTTGTTTTAATTTATTTTGCAATTTTTTTGAGTTCACGGAGGATACAATCATGTTTTTATAAGGCCATTTCTGTATAACCAATAGTAACATCTTTCTTATAAGCTTGTACCTCAATTCTTGTATTTAATAGGAGGGTCCAGAGAATGCACGGAGATATACATTTACTTGTGCAATTTTACAAATCCCATTTTGAAAAAAAAAAATGTTTTTAATTTTTGTCATCAAGTAAATGAAATGTACAATTAATTTATTAATGTCATTTAAAATGTAAACATTTTGAAAGCCCTTCATCAATGAAAGGCTGCATGAATATATAACCTTCAATATGAAATTAAGACCATCCCTTCAATCTTGATCCCTGCTGGCGATGGCAGCAAGTAATTTAAAAAAAAAAAAAAAATTCACCTACCGTCGATACAGCGACGGCAATGCAAATATTTTTTTTAATAGAATTTCACCCACCGTCGATATAGCGATGGAACGGCGTGGGTATAGCGATGGAAGGGCGTCGATATAGCGACGCAATGGCGTCGATATAGAGACGAAACGGCGTGGGTATAGCGACGGAACGGCTTGGATTTCCATTTAAAAAAAACCTTGTACAGAGCATGGCTATAGTGATGGACAGGGGTCGTCGCTCTTGCGACGCAAATTAGGGGTCGTCTCTATTGCGACGAAATAGTTTCCACGGAACAAAAAACACTTAGACGTGGCAATATCCACGCTTTTCCGTGGATATTGCCACATTTTTGCCGTGGCAAAATTGATCACTTGTACTAGTGGTAGAGAGGTTCCAGTTCTAAAGGGAGATGAGCCTCAAAGCCTTACACAAGAAGAACTTGATCAAGGCCAAGAAGATCATTGTTGATTCAATCACGAATGAAATTGTACAACAAGTGTCTTCCCTAAAGACACCGAAGATGTTTGATTCCTTGATCAAGCTATTTGAAGATAAGAACATAATTCAGAAGATGGATTTGAGAAAACAGTTGAAGAATGTGAAGATCCAGAATGCATAACATCTTGAAGCAGTAGAAGAAGAAGCAGAGAATGCAGAAGTGGTGATAGCCACCTTGAATGGCCTCCCATGATCATGGGATTCATTCATGTGAGGAATGTGTGCCAAAAGGAAGTGATTACTTTCAGTTGACTCTGGGAAGAAGAAGAAGCTCGTCTCATAAGAAGAGAAGAAGAAATATGGGAGCGAATTCAAGATCAAGCTCTCACCATTCAAAGAAGATCCCTCAAGCGATGAGGAATATGAAGAACTCAATTCTTGATGAACCTCTTATCCATCTTATCATTTGGATAAGAAATGATGATTTCATGGATGAATAAGATGATGAAGCAGATTGATCAAGAAGGAGTCTACCCACGAAACAAACAAAAGATAAGTATTCAATTGTCATTTAATGATATCATTTTGTTATGCATTTGATTATATTCAGTTGATGTGTTGTTTGCATGCATGTGATGGGTAAGTAGCTCATGGGTCTATACAAATCTCCATTTTTACTTATCTAGAATGAAACCTGTTTGCTGAAATATTGGATTAGTGCACAATCTCAATGATGTCATGGTAGAGATGGAAGGCATATAGAAAGTTTTTGTGAGATATGGATGAATGTTGTATTGGCTAAATAGTTGCATGATGCATAAGAATTTGTTGTTATGCATATGTAGTTCTAACCATGCAACTGGTGCATTTGAATTGTAGGAAAAGTCCTGTACAACCTCCTAAAAGAAAAGAAGGATGAGACTTGTTCCGAAGAACAAGTGATGACAATTCAATAAACATGAATCTGAAGCTCCTAGGGTCAGAGACACCATGATGAAAGAAAGAGCTTCAGAGAGCGGTAGATCCACCTTGATAATACTCCACTTCAGGGGGAGTGACTACAGAAAATATCTGAGTTTGACACGGTATGACATGATGGACAACTTCTTGATGGATCGAGACTTTACCAAGAGTAAAGTGGGTTCCAACCTTCAAAGTTGAATGCAGAAGACTAGGATATGTTGATGATCTGACAAGATGAACTCATGGAAGATGTTATGATGAAAGAATACTAGAATGATGTTTGGGATATAGTACTCAAACCAGAAAGAAAGAATGTGGTATCTTACAAATGGATTTGCAAGATAAAATATGTTGTTGATAGAAGTAAGGAAAGACTTGTGGCTAGAAGTTTCTATAAGAAAGAGGGAATTAATTCTGAAGAGACACTTACTCCAGAAATCAAGGTACACTTCCTTCAGAACTATGATGGTAGTTGCTTCCATGATGAAGTAAAGACAAGCCTTCCTTAATGGTATGATTGGGGAAGAGTTTTACATCGAATATTCACAAGGATTTGAAGTTGAAGGAAGATGGAATCATATATGTAAGTTGAAGAAGGCCCTCTATGGCATGAAACAAGCTCCCAGAGCTTGGTATGGAAGGATAGACAATTTCCTGTCAATTATGGGCTTTACCAAGAGTAGAGCTGATCCTAACCTTTATCCCAAGGTTGTAGAAGATGAACCTGTCATCCTGTTATTATATGTGGATGACTTATTCTTGACAGGGAATGAGAAATAGATCATGGAAAGCAAGAAGAAACTAGCAGAAGAATTTGAGATGAAAGATCTTGGGTTAATGCATTATTTCATAAAGTATGGCAAAGTTCAGAAGAAATATTTCTCAACCAAGGAATGTATGCGGTAGAGATATTGAAGAGATTCAATATTTTGGAATGCAAAGCCATGGCCACACCCATGGACTCCAACCTGAAACTGTTAGCTGATAATTCATCAGAGTTAGTGGATGCGACTCATTACAAATAGATCATTGGGTAATTGATGTACTTAACAAATACTAGACCATACATTTGTTTTGCCGTGAACAGCTTAATTCAATATCTTGTTCAACCAAGATGGGTTCACCTAGTAGCTGCAAAACATGTGGTGAGACATCTAAAAGGGACTATAGACCTTGGTATATACTATGATGGTAGCCATGGGTATAGATTGTATGGCTACATCGATGCAAATTGGGCTGGAAGTATCTCAGATAGAAAAAGTACATCAGGTGGATGTTATAGTCTGGGATCTGCTATGATTTCATGGTTTAGCAGAAAGCAGTCTAGTGTTTCTCTAAGCACAGCCAAAGCAGAATATTTAGTAGCTTACTCTACTAGTTGTGAAGCCATATGGCTTCAGAAGCTGATGTCAGGATTATTTAACCTAGAGTTGGACACTACCGTGATTCTATGTGATAACTGGAGTTGTGATGACAGAAAACCCTATGTTTCATCATAACACATAGAAATCCAGTATTTCTACATACGAGATAAGAAGGAGATGATGATGCTTCAGTATTTCCATACTGAATATATAGATGATGTTTCTACATACTGTAGATGCAGATGATGGTGATTCCATATTTCTATACTGAATATAGATATGACGATGCTTTCAGTATTTCTATACTGAAGATATAGATGATGATGCTTTCAGTATTTACATACTAGAGATACAGATGGTGATAGTCCAGTATTCACATACTGAAGATGTAGATGATGATGTGTTGACGAAACCTTTGTCCTGAGTAAAGTCCAAACACTTTTGAGACAAGCTTGGTGTGGTTCGGAAAGACCTTCCCTGAAAGAGGGAGTATTGATGTTGCTGTGGGATTGTATCATCCCTGGGCACTTTCCCTAAAGTGATCTGGAGACCTCGGTCTTCGAGAATGAAGAGGGATTGTATCATCCTGGGACATATGTCCAGAAGTGATCCAGAGACCTCGGTCTACGACAATGAAGAGGGATTGTATCATCCTGGGACAAATGTCCAGAAGTGATTCAGTGACCTCGTTCATCGAGAATGTAGCAGGATTGTATCATCCTTGAACTTTAGTTCAGAACAGATCTGGTGAACTTCGGTCATCGAGAGGGTGGTAGGATTGTATCATCCTTGGACTTCAGTTCAGAACAGATCTGGTGAAATTCGGTCATCGAGAAGGTGGCAGGATTGTATCATCCTTGGACTTCGGTTCATAACGGATCCGATGAACTTCGGTCATCGAGAAGGTGGTAGGATTGTATCATCCTTGAACTTTGGTTTAGAATAGATCCGGTGTAACTTTGGTCATCGAGAATGTGGCAGGATTGTATCATCCTTGAACTTCGGTTCATAACAGATCCGGTGTAACTTCGATCATCGAGAATGTGGAAGGATTGTATCATCCTTGAACTTCGGTTTAGAACGGATCTGGTGTAACTTCGGTCATCGAGAATGTGGCAGGATTTCATCATCCTTGAACCTCAATTCAGAACAGATTCGGTGACCTCAGTTGTCGAGAATGTGATAGGATTGCATCATCCTTGGATTTTGAGTCCAAAAGAGATCCAAAGACTTCTTTGTCTTTGTATTGTGGGTTGCTACTGATGATGATGATGTTTTCTGATTGAAAGATCAGAGTGTGATGATGATGATGATGATGTTTCTGATCGAAATATCAGATTTTGTTGATGATGATGATGTTCTCCGATCAAAATATCAGAAGTTGCTAATGGTGATGATGTTCTCTGATTAAAAGATCAGAATATGATGATGATGATGTTCTTTGATCAAAAGATCAGAATATGATGATGATGATGTTTCTCTGATCGAAAGATCAGAAGTTGCTGATGATGATGATGTTCTCTGATTGAAAGATTAGAATATGATGATGATGATGTTTCTCTGATCGAAAGATCAGAAGTTGCTGATGATGATGATGTTCTCTGATTGAAAGATTAGAATATGATGATGATGTTATTGCTGACAATGATGATGTTCTCTGATCGAAAGATCAGAATATGATGATGATGATGTTTCTCTGATTGAAAGATCAAAAGTTGCTGATGATGATGTTCTCTGATTGAAAGATCAGAATATGATGATGATGATGTTTTCTGATCGAAAGATCAGAAGTTGCTTATGATTATGATGTTGCTGATGATGATGATGTTTTTTGATCGAAAGATCAGAATGCGATGATGATGATGATGTTTCTGATCAAAAGATCAGAATGTGATGATGATGAGATCCCGATGATGATGATGTTGTATTATCAAAGTATGATGATGATGACGTACTAATCGAAAGATCAGAATATGATGATGAGTTGATGTTAGAGTATGATGATGTTCGATTGATGATGTTTCTGATCGAAAGATCAGAGGCTGATAAATGATAATGATTCTAATTGAAAGATCAGAGTATGATGATGATGATATTTTGATGCTGATATTTTGATGATGATGATGTTGATGTTTTGATGATGTTTTCATGATGATGTTTCTGATCGAAAGATCAGAGTATGATGATGATGTTGTTGCTGATCGAAAGGCCAAAGTGCTAAAGAAGATGTTTCTGATTGAAAGGTCAAAGTATTGAAGATGATGTTGCTAATCGAAAGGTCAAAGTGTTGAAGATGATGTTGCTGATCGAAAGGTCAAAGTGCTGAAGATGTTGTTGATTGAAATGTCAAAGTGCTGAAGATGTTGCTCCTGATTGAAGAGTCAAGATGCTGAAGATGTTGCTAATCGAAGCGGTCAAAGTGCTAATGATGCTGAAGACTAAAGATTGAAGATGAAGACTACATGATGTTGAAAAGCTTCCAATGATTTATAAATGTATCACCCTGATGATGTTGATGATGTCCTCTATCTCTCTCCTATTATTGTTGTTGTTGAAGAATACCCTTCTTGTTAAGGGGGAGTGTTGAAATATTGTAACTTCAAAGAATATTCTATATGTATTTCTTTGTGGTCCCTGATGGTCCTACCGGGAGAACCACTTGTATTAATTTGTACCTCGATGCTCCTAATCGAAAGAACTAATAAGAGTCATGAGGCAGTCCCCTCTAATTGTAAAGGAGGGTCATTAGCACCCCAGTGTGGTTACTTGAGCCTACATGTGTAACTCGAGCCTACATGATTAACTCGAGCCTACATGACAGATGAGTTAACTTAAGTGAACAGATGAATATAAATAGAGGTGTAGTGCTCCTCATTTGGGACACACACTCTCACTTGTGTAGCGCGTTAGTGGAGAAGAGAAGTAGCTGGAGAAGGAGGAGGATCAGGCTTTGATCTCCTTGCTGGTTTTATCTTTTATCTTTTATCTTTTATCTTTTTGGGGCATCTATATTGAGGAATATTTTGCTGGGTTTTTCCCTTTAGGGTTTTCCCAAAATAAATCCTTTTGTTCCTTTTGTATGGTTGTGCTTGTCTATCTTTCAGTGATCCTGTTTATATGCTTTTGTTATGAATATGAAATGAAATACTGATGTCTTAGCTAAGGATATGAAAATTTAACAAAATTACATTTCTCGCCCTAATAGAATTGAAAAATGCGTGCACGTTATAGAACTACAAAACGCATGCGGGATATAGAAGTACAAAACACACACGCATTATGTAGTTCTATAATGCGCACGTGTTTTATAGAGCTAAAAATATAGCACTCTATACAATATATCAAATGTATGGATACTAGTTTAGAGGGGGTCTGGAAGGGTTAAGGGCCCAGGAGGATGTTGGAAGTTCAAGTGGGGAGGGTTAAAAGTTGAGAGGGGGTGGGGAAGGGTCAAGGGCCTAGGAATATGTTGGAAGTTCAAGTCGGGATGGTTAATAGTTAAGAGGGGGTGGATAAGGGTCAAGGGCCTATGAGGATGTTGTAAGTTCAAGTGAGTATGGTTAATAATTAAGAGGGGGTGGGGAAGGGTCAAGATCCTAGGAGGATGTTTTAAATTCAAGTGGAGAAAGAATAATGGAATGAGAACATTATGGGTTACAAGGGTGAAGGGGAGTGGGGATTAAGAGAATTATTAGGGTTAGAAGAAGTACGTGAGACTTGAGTGACAAAGGGGGGTAAGGTGGAGGGCAGGAAGTGGGTGATGGTTTGATGAGCGAGAGGAATGGAGAATGGAAAGGTGGATATGGAGTATTAGAGGAGGAATAGGATGTGTTGGAGGAGAGAGATGGAGGAGGGGAAAATTTAAGACATGGGAATGAGATGCAATAAAACAGAGAATATGGGTCATAATGAGGTAGGGGGTTGAGGAGAAGGGATAAGTTGAAAAAATAGAGAAACGAAGTATAAGAGAGAGAGAGAGAGAGAGAGAGAGAGAGAGAGAGAGAGAGAATGTTATGGAGAGAGTGTGAGAGGGAGGGTGGGGCTTGAGGGAAGGATGGAGATAGAGTGGAGGAAAGAGGGAGCAATAGAAGGTGTGTGTGTGAGAGACAGGGGCCGTGGGGGTTAGACACAAGGAGAGAAAGGGGGCAGGTTTACACACACACACACATAGAGAGAGCAAGAGAGAGAGAGAGAGAGAGAGAGAGAGAGAGAGA
>LPNX010326782.1:18257-33765 GCA_001517045.1 Pseudotsuga menziesii
ACTATAAAAATGTGAGAAAAAAATATATATAAAAAGAGTGATGGTTGATATTATATGGATAGCTACAGAATGCAATGATAACATATAATTTGGGGTGGCCTCTTACTTGACTGGTAGATAATTATATTTCCTTGATTTATCAACTTTCATCAATCACAAATTAAATAATTGTACTAATAAATATAAAATTGAAAGTCCATAAATAATTGTGATAGTAAATATGAAATTGAATGATATTTATATTTTATAATGTTTACATTATTAGAATTTGTTTCTTTTAATTTCAAATTTACTAATCTATATTAAACTAATTAAACTAACCAAATAGGTTAGTAATTTCTAAATTTTAGTATATAAGATCTATGCACAGAAATATATCATCCCTGTGTAGTTAATGGTTTGAATAAGGTAAATGCATACTGTAGTAAAAGAACAAAAATGTGTTGTGTGCTGATTTCACTTTCACATTCGAATAGTAACATCACCGTTCAGAAATTATATTAGGCATAACGAGCATTGAATATCCCTTCTCATAGCTCAATTCATTAAGCATCCGAGAATCGATCTATTCGAAAAAACCATAGTTTAACATCCAGACCTCAATTCATATGATTATTTTTTTGCCATTTGTCATTAATTGAACTTCAAAGGGCTCCAGTCAAATAAATTCCAGGAATTTCAAATCTTTCCGATGGGCTATTTCTCTATATTGCACCAATCACTTCAAGTATTTCTGTCATTTAATGAGAGGTTTGTCGGGGCCCATAATTCTAATGCCGATGCTTCTCATTGGAATTAAATGGACCTAAATGTTGCGTTTTTCTCACTTCGAATTTGTGGATATTCGACTGATCTTATTGTGAGTCTTTATTCTCCACTTCACGTTTTATTTCAAAAACTACTTTATCTTTTACGGAATAATTAACAATTAATTTCCACTGGAATATTTTCTTCTCATTTGCATAGAATATGCCAATCTGCTATTTCATCTATAATGTGCTAACACGATTAGAATAATGGAATAATGGGCCAATCGATATTCCGAAGTGTACCTCTCTTCTACCCATAGATATGTAGATATCTGTTTTCACTATTACTATTATTATATTTGTTTTTTTGAATAAAGGGAACTAGTAATCTTGGAGAGATATATTCAATAGCTAGTAAGTGAGATATATTAGGAACTTGTAACTCAGCAAGCATTGAGATGTCCCTGAGCTTACTCTGGAGATGGACCCCCTATCTAGAGGAATCGCTTACCCTTCTAACCTTGTCACAACGAGCTACACAAACAATCCTACCCCACCCATTCTTAAGTTTCTAATCTTTCAATAAAAAAAATTGCCATGCAATTCCAAGGTTCAGTCTCTCTTTCAGGACTTGATTTGATATGCAGATTATCCAACCTAACATTCCTCTACGCCAATTGCCCACAACAATGACTGACAGCGACTTCGAGATTTTAAGTCCATATTTTTTTGATCATCATGCAACCTAACATTCCACTATTCTGATTGGCAAGAACAATGCGTACCACGTATATGAAATAGAAATCATGATGGGTGTATGAATGACAAATCGATTCTTAAAGCTATATGAATTTAATACTATGTTGGTACCTTTTCTTCATTGTGGACCAACTAGTCCTTTTCTCAAAGGATGAGGTTAATCTCAAGGATTTCTCATGGAGAAGTGCACAAGTGTAGAGAAAACCCACACCACTTGCGGAACCTTAAATCAGTCTGGTTAACCCGGTGGATTGAGATTAGCTTGATAATAGATTGAATTGAGTTGATTCTAAAAGTTCCTAATTAATATCTCATCTTGGTGTCATTTTCAATGTATTATAATTAGGCTGTATTGATATTTAGTATAATCTTTGTATTCTTTCAATATTTCATGTACCTTTAATTGATTATTATTAGCAGGGATCCTTTATTGGCCAATTTTAAAGGGATCTACCCAGAACAAATAATGATGACATTTTAAAGGGATCTACCAAGAACAAAAAATGGTGAAATTTTTTGGAATTGTAAATATTCTTTTAATTTATCTAGTTTAGATAGTTTTATATATATCATTTTAACTTTTTTATATATATTTGTGATCACCAACCACAAGTTAAGTTGTTTTGCTAGTTACTTTGATGAGTGTTTTATGAACCTTTTTATTTAAGATTTGGGGTAAACTACGGCCTATGCTTTTTCATCTACCAATGAGGATGAGACAAGTGTACTATCAAGATTGATTTTATGGCACTCGTTCAAAATTCAAAATAAACAATTATAAAAAAAAGAATATAAAAAATAACTAGTAGCTAAGTGATGAATGGATAACCCATAGTAATACAGGGATAACTCATAATTGATGAATGGATAATCAACAAAAAAATATAAAATATAACCCATACTTGATAAATGGATAACAAGAAGAATGTGGGTGATAAATGTAGCTAGGCTAACTGTTTATCTAGAAGAATATGAGGAATAAACAAATACTTTACATTACATAACTATCTCTCGACCATTTGATCCCTATAGACTGATCCAACCGCAAACAATGTGGGTGTGCTAGTTATACAAATGTTTATTTACATTTATGATATATTTGTCAATATTTGATTAAAATTTTTGTATATAAATCCTCTAGTTCCTTATTTGTTTTGTCAGTAGGTATTTTTTCCTCTGAATTATGCTATGGTACTATGATTAAATTGACAGAAATTAGTAGATGGCGATATTTAAAAGCATAAAACAAAATTACACAAATTGGTGGAAGGACATATTTAAAAGCGTAAAACAAAACTACAGAAATTGGAGGAGGGACATATTTAAAAGCATAAAACAAAACTACTTTGTATTAGGAAGCCTCAACTCCAAAACAAATTGCTTAAAGTTTGAGTTATGAGCTTTGAGTTATGAGCCTTATGTGGTTTGAGGTGTAAGCCAATTGCTTTGGGAATCCACACTTTGTGTTTTTGTCTTTCTACTTTTCAAATTCAAATAAGCATTCATCATCCGGATTTGAACAATGAACAAACAAAAATACAAATTGCTTAGAATTGTCATCCAACCACATACATTTATAGCAATTTGTTCGCCTTCAAAAAGCTTCTAAATCTTCTAGATAATTCGAGGTGTTTCCATCTTTTCTTTACCTACGCTCAACTACTGCATTCAAAGTACTACAATTGCTTGTTTGTTGGAATTACCTTCCATCACCCTCCTTAATTCTAACAATTAGTATGCATACAGTTACATTCAAAGATTTGTGATTTTACTTTTTGCTCTCGTATTTAACAAACCAATAGATATAGTCGAACCAACTACTCCTCCATGTGCCTAAGGATTTCTTACCGAAAACACTGAAGTGTCACGTACAAGGGATCATGCACTTCATTCAAATTACATGCTGATATGTTGAAAAAAAAAAATTTATTTTTAAAAAACGAACTTTCAACTTTTCATTTAAGCTTTAGCTAGCTGCACACTTGTACACTCAACATCCGCTGCACACTTGAATGACAACTGAGTTGTAGGTTTAGACTAAGGGTTACCCCAGCAATTCGCTCACCTTCGAAAAGCTTCTAAATGATTGGAAGTGTTTATGCCCTTCCCTCTTATCTTTACCAACTTGAAAAAAGAACTATTACATTTAATTCAGCAAAAAATTGCTTATTGAAATTACACCCAGCTTCTAAATGATTAGAAGTGTTTCTGTCTTTCCCTCTTATATTTACCAACATAAAAAAAGAACTACTACATTTAATTCAGCAACAATTTGCTTATTGAAATTACGCCTATTTATTGAGACTCTCTATAAATCTTATCTCAAATCTAAAGTTACTGAATAGGTAGGTCAAGTTGCAATGGCATAAATTAGTTATGACTGAATATTTTTTTAACTCAAAATTTAGTTATGATTGATTTTTTTTTTAACTCAAAATTTAGTGGAAAACAACATTCAGGCTATTCTAAGCACCATGTTGCATTGTATTTATACAAGCAACCTTGTAAGGCTCTTAAAAGATAGTATAATGTCTACATATATACTCTATTTTGATTCTCTTAATAGGATAAAAGATATAATGGGAAGTTTGTTAACTTTGAGAAATTTTTAAATTAATGTTATATGTGACAACTAGTGAACTCTGGAGATATCTAGAATACAACTTCATCAATTATTTTACTTAGATTTTGTAATTTGGCTTTATTTTTTATTAGTCATATAAATTTTTTATTTTATTTTGTAATTATGTTTTTATATTCTGAAAGTTTATCTTAGACATCTGCATATGAAATCTTGTTTTAATAAAAAAAAATAACCTTTTGTATTGAATAAGCTTCGTGCATTAGCTATTAACATTGTCATTGTTATTCTTATTAGTCATATAAGTTTTTTATTTTATTTTATAATTAGTTTTTTATATTAGGAAAGTTTATCTTAGACATATGCATATGAAATCTTGTTTTAATAAAAAAAAATAACCTTTTGTATTGAGTAATCCTCCGTGCATTAGCTATTAACATTGTCATTATTTTAAGTAGTCCACTAGGTATCTTGCAAGGTCTATAGAGATAAAGTTGTTGTGCTCTTTCTAATTATTAATGTAAAATAAATGAGATGCAGGCCTCTTCATATGCACTAGACCATACTCTATCATTCTAAAATTTTCTATTAAGAAACAATTAAAAATGTGTAAATTGCAAATGACATGTATATGTTCCTGATTTTGAATATTTTTATACCAGATTTGTGGCTGGGTTTGTATGATGATTCCCAAATCACCACAATTGTTGAGGATTTAAGTGCAAAAGGTTGAGTGACCTGATGGTAACAAAAATGCTTGAAGGCAAGATAAACATTACATAATTTAATTAACACAACCACAAGTAAAGTGACCAATGAAAGTTGATATGCACAACCAACCACTTAGTTTTGTGAAGATAGCTAGCTATTAAACAAAGGCTGAAATATATATTTTTATATGCATTATTCATACGAGATTGTTAGAAATCTATATTTTTATATGCATTATTCATATGAGATTGTTAGAAAACAGATACTATTTAATAAACAAAAAAAAATACTGGTATGAAAAAAAAAAAATATTGTTAATTGTTTTCTTAACCACTATTTAACTAAAGCTTATTTAAATCTTAATCAAGATGCATTTAAGCATAACAAGATACAACTACCATAAAATGAATCCGTGATGTACACTTGGGTTAATCTTGTTGATCTCCTCAAACAAATAAAAAATCTAAAATAATATCTAAATGGCTGTACACATAATTATTTTTTAAATATTTTTATCTATATTCATTTGTTAGTTTTAAACATTCATTTGTTAGTTTTAACAGCCTCATTTTTCAGCTTTAGCTTTATTATGGAGATTGGTATGAAATAACTATCTTTTTAAAAAGAGAATTGTGAGTTATTAATTTAAATTTATATTGTTAAAATTTTAATTATTATAAATCTATATTAAATAAATATATGTTAAATATAGATGGATCTAGTTTATTATTATATTTTTTTATTGTTAGTTTTTATTTTATTTTTAAGTACTATTATGATTTTTTTAAATTAATTTTTATTTTTTTAACATGAGGCTCACTTAATTGATAACATCTCTCCCCTAATGTAATAATTTCATATATATATATATATATAATTGATAACATCTCTCCCTAACATAATAATTTCATATATATATATATATTCAATATTAAAGTTTAATAAATAATAGCCAATTATATAACGTAAGTGTGGTATCATATTTTGATTGTGCAGTTCAATGTGATCACCTCTAACCAAAACCTATTGAGCAAATCAGCTTTTTCGAAATATGACGGTACCTTGCGATTGGATCACCCATCAAGTATGGAAGACCTAGATGTGGATCACCCACCTATCTTTATAAATGTTTTTTTTGGTTTCCCTTCTACCTTCCAATATTCTAAATAAAAATGGATGAGAAAAATCCTAAATTTTCTATTGTCTTAATGAATAAAGGTTCCCTTCATTTTAAAAATGCATATTTATTTTTTATTTTCTCTACCGAGTATAAATTCAATGTTCAATGTTGGAGTTTAAATAATAAGGCTCAATTACTTGCTTTTAAGGATTACTTTGTAGAAGGATATCACTAAGTATTTAGAAATTCATTATTAATCATAAATTAGATAAAATATCATAAACTTTTCATTAATATTTTTCAAAAGCTTAGAAAAGATTTTGATCAGAATTATCATCAAATTTAGAAACATCTCTTTTAGTCATGTCTACAAAGAAATTAAAATCTAAGTGTTGATCGGTTATCAAAAGAAAGTATCTATCTCGAATGGCACAAATGAGAATGGATGCCCAAGTCTCTGTCCTCTATCGCTTTTCATCCACTGTATGATTTTCATTCTATGATCCATTGGGCTATTATGTTTTTCTTGTCCTTATCCTACACAATCTCATTTCGTTAAGGTTTTTTTGAAGTGCTATATGAATAGTTTGAAATAACATAGTATGTGGTTAGTCTAGTTACATAGATTATCCAAGCTTATCTTATTTGGTAATGGTTTTTTTGGTACTATAAGCACATTTTTGACATTTTGGAATATGATAGGATGTTCTGCTTCTTTATGCTGATGATATTGTCCTTATGGCATGGTGTTCTTCTAACCTTGATAAACAACTTCGTCTTCTTAAAGATTTCTGCTCTACAATGGGTATGACGGTTAACACTGACAAAACAAAAGTTATGATTATCAAATCCAAGAAGAACACATACGCTAATTTTGTGTATGACAATAGCAACTTGGAGGAAGTGTCTTCTTACAAGTACCTAGGAATTGATATTCATCACAAGCTCAACTGGAACTATAGCATTGAGAAAAGGATTAACGTAGGGTGGAAAGCTTACTTTGGTCTTGAAAATAACTGTAAAGCTGCAAACCTCATGCTGTGGGATAAAAAGAAGCTCCTCTTTGAAACTCTAGTCACTCGTGTTATCTTGTATGGGTGTGAGGTTTGGGGTTGCAACATCTCTAGAGAATATTGGAGAAAGATCGAGCAAATCCAGAAACGTTTTATAACTTACAACCTCAAAATAAAAAACAATACACCCTATCCTATTCTCCTTATAGAAGTGGGTCTTTCCCCCATCGAGATCCTAGCCATGGCTAGACTCCTGTTGTACAAGAACAAAATCAATAACATGGGAGACCATAGACTCCCTAAGTTAGCTTTAAACTCCAGCCAAAATCACCTAAGGCTCTAGCGTGGGTGGTATAAAGATACCAGATCTTGGTTAAATCACTGGAAGATCGATGAAAATGTTGCTTTGCAAAATATTAATAACATTAAAAATATTATTGTTGCTAAGTTTAAAGAAAAATTGTGGTGTGAGAAAGATTTAGAGGCCAAAAGAAAATTAAGATATTATAAGGAGGTCATCAACCCTACTCTTGAAGATCAAAACTATCTCTCTGTTTTAATCAGTCCTAAGAAAAAAGTTAATATAGCTAAGATAAGAACGAACTCGCATTAGCTCCACAACGAAACTGGTCGTTGGACAGTCCCTAAAACTCCTTGGGTAGAAAGGATCTGCCAACTTTGTGAGAGTAAGAACATTGAAGATGAAAATCACTTCCTCTTAGAGTTCTTTGCATACACCCACATTAGATCTCAGTTTCATAATCTTTGTTGCAATACCGACATTCCTAGCCTGTTAGCTTGTCAAAATTATAGTAAGCTCGGGACGCTTCTCTCCAAGCTCTTTGAGCATAGAAATATCACTTTAAAACAAACTAATTAGTTTTCTTCTTCAGGGTCCGATAGACCAAATTTTGGTCTCAGGGGACGTTAACCATCATCATCATGATCATCATCATGTTGCAAGTCTAACAACATAGAGCTTTATATATTCTGATTTTTCTTTAATGAAAGAATATTTAAGGTTTTTGGTTTTATAATAATTAAAAAAATAGTGTGATATCATATTTACATTGTTAATCTCATTTAAGATAAGGGATTGTAAAATTGTAAAATTGTTTATGATTATATAGTATCAAAGTATGGAATAGAGTATATTGAAGGGTTAAGTATATAAGGTAATTAAAGTATACTATAAAATAAGAGGAGGTAAAGTCGTAAATAAATAAATAAAATTAAATGTAATAAATAAAGAGTTAGTATTAAAAGTATTAAAATGAATGGTGTATTATAAAAAAGAAAAAAAAAACCCAAAAATAATTAATGGAGAAAATAAAATAATATACTTTTAAAAGATGTAATATAAAACATATGTGTACGAATTATTTTTAAGAATAAATATATTTCAATAATTTCTTAACAACTATTTAGATAATGAACAAAACACTCATATGAACACCTATAATACCAATTTTACATTCAGAATTATGTTTGGAATGTTGTTTATAGGTTTTGATGTCGATTGGAGATGATTTTGGAGAGTATTTATATATCATTCTATCAAATGTAAATGAAAAATAGAAGGTGGATATGTATTATTCACAATCAATTCTTAAATTAAAGTAAATATATGTGTGTGTTTGTGTGTGTGTCTTAAAATTTTGGGGTTGAATACCATCTACTCTTTTCATCTATGGATGTGAATGAGACAAGTGTACTATCGAGATTGACTCTATGGGTGTCGTTCAAAATTCATAATTAACAATATCAAAAAAATAAAAAATTCCTTAGTTGACATGTGATAAGTACAATTCATGATAGTTGGAAAAATTAAACTTCAACTTCAACCTAGTAATTGAAACTCCAATCATGATAATACAACTATTCGATTATTATATACAACTATTAGCTTCATTCAAATGATGAGTACAACTTTAACTTAACTTAAATGTAACATCCCTAAAATTCATAAAATAAAATAAAAATTTATTTACTATACGTAACTTTTAAAATTCTTAGGAAACAATTCCAAAAAATGACTCAAATGACTGTCTTAACTTTTTCATCATCATATTTCTTTCTTATGACAAAAAGGTCGTTAGTGTATTGGTACTATAAGTACTTTTAAACTCTTCACAAGGTGGTAGAAAATGGTTTCGTTCTTTCAGTATTTGGTCTTACCTATGAGCTAGGAAGAGCAAGTTCGTATGTCTTACTTAGCCACCATGGCTAACACATAAAATTTGTTTCCTTGTGCAGGTGAGAGTGGTTTGAAAATTTAACTATTGAAACCAAGTTCTAAGATACAAATTGGTGGAAGCTACCCTAACTTCAACCCAAGAATCATTTAAACAAAACCTTCGACCGAGTGCTACTAAGAACTACTATATACTATGCAAAGGATTACAAGCCTAAAAACCCGCCCTCACATATAATCATAACAAGGGGGAATAACTATACCGTATATCGGAGGTTGAACTATAGGATAAAATATGATGGGAGTTAACAAGCTGGATGTATGTTGTGCGTTTAATGATTTTACTGTCGCACCATGTGAAGGTCTTAACTGTGCAAAAAGTTTTAGCTTGAAACCCTAGAAGTTTAATTCGATTCATGGGACATGACATTATTTTTTGTGAAGTTTTGCTTGGCTTTTGTTATCCTCGGAACGCTACAAAATGCCTCTTGCTGCTCAACCTAAACACTCTTATGTCCCCAAAAAGAGGTGGAGGATCCACAAGCCTCGATCGCCAACACTATTTTTCTTTGTCCACGGTTGAGCAGTTCGCTGGTGTAGTTTGTACTCTTTGTTACGGTGTTGCCTAGTGTGCTTTGGCTGCGAAGATAGGTAAATACTACCTCTGTCGTTTTTCTAGTATTAATTATTCTTGTTCAAACTTTTAATTTATAAAAAACATGGTTCTAAATCTTAACTCGTATGTGCAGGAGTAACCCATAAACATTCTCTGCAACAATGTTTTGGTTGGAAGCTGGTCGAGAGGGTTTTTATAACCTGGTAAGACGTATGGCCTTTCCCTTCTTAGCTCTATGGTCAAAACTTTATGACTCGTTAAGCGATGTTCCCCATGGCTTTGGGGCTTCTTTTCTGTTTTTTTTTCTTTTGTAATGTTGGAAAAATGTAATTATTCGCAGATCTCTACTTGGCTTCCAGCAGACTCTGTCAGAGTCTGTACATGCCACGATCTTGTCTGTCAGTCTGACAAGAAGGAAAATTCCACATGTAGGCAGCGTAATTCAATCGAATTTATTTCAGAAGCTAAGTTGTTAGGTAGATAGTTATTGCAGTGTTTAATGGAAAGTAAGTCGGCAAGTAAGTCGGTCTATGCTGAAGCAATTTTCAGATTGCCTATAAATAGAAGAAGCATTTTGTAATTTAATTTAAAGACGCACACAGGAACACAGACACAAGAGAGACATTAGACAGCAGAGGAACTCCGGGTGAGAAAGAGAAGTTGAAGCTCAAGCTTCTGTGCATGTGATTTAGTCGGAGAGCTAAAGCTCTGTGGACCGACGAGTTTGTAACAGACAAGTTTGTATTACTTTGTATTTCCACATAGTTAATATATGAAATAGTTTGTGGTTGAATTCATGATTATTTGGCCGCACATATTTCCAGATTTACTTCTGTAAATGTCTTTTACAATTACTGATAAGTAAAAGAACAAGAACCCATAAAAATATCAAGGCGTGAATGTTTGAGGTTTTACGGCACTTTGGTCGATTCAAATCTTCCTACATATTTGGGCATATGTTTTTGTTATAAGTTATTTGGATTTGTAAAAGTGAGTAGTTTACTTCATCTTACTCACAGGTAGAATCATTTGTAATTTCTTAAGTCTTTAGACTAAGAAACATATTCTATCATCCTAGTCGCAAAGAAGTTGATCGCATCAAGCATCAACTTGATCCCAGATAAGTTGATCGCATCAGGCATCAACTTGATCGCAAAGAAGTTGATCGCATCAAGTATCAACTTGATCGCAGATCGCACATATCAACTTGATCGCAGGTATTAACTTGGTTGCAGTAAAAAGGTGGTCGCAGTAAAAATAGGTCGGAGTTAAAAAAAGTGAAATTATTTTCTTTTAAATATTGACTGAGCCCTAAACCCAAGTTTAGTTGGCTCGGTTTTGGCTATCTGGTATCAGAGCGAGGTTATATCAGAGCAAGGTTTATAACATCCCAAGATTTTAGGAAAGAAATCTTGTCTTAAAAGGTGGAAATTAATTTTCTACGGAAAATTAATTAAAAAATAAAAATGGCTTCCACTTCTGGTTCATTGCAACCTCCAAGTTTTACAGGAAAGAATTATGAATATTGGTCTTTAACAATGAAGGCTTTATTCAAAGGTCAAGATGTCTGGGAGATAGTCTAGCATGGTTATACAGAACCAGCAGATATGGCAGCATATAACAATCTCACACAGGCTGAGAAAGATGTCTTGAGATAACAGAGGAAGAAAGATGGAAAAGATCTGTTCTTCATACATCAAGCTCTGCATGAGAGCATACTCCCAAGAATAGCAAGAAAGATTAATGCCAAGGAAGCATGGGATACATTGGAGACTGCCTATCAAGGTTTGGATAAGGTAAAGACATCCAAGCTGCATATTCTGAGAAAAGATTTTGAATCTCTGTGCATGAAAGATTTAGAAAATGTAGACACATTCTACACCAGAGTTGTTGGGTTGATAAACCAACTAAAATCTCATGGAGAACCCGTATCAGACCAAAGGGTTGTTGAAAAAATTCTCAGAAGTCTTCCCCCAAGATTTGAAAATTTGGTTGTGACCTTAGAGGAACACACAAACATGGCAACATTCAGCATTGATGAGCTGCAAGCTTCACTCATCAAACATGAACACAGAATCAACAGATCACAGACATCATTAGAAGGTGCATTTGCAGCACAGTCATGCATAAGCCGTGGTAGAGGTAGGGGGAGAAACAACTTCAGAGGCAGAGGAAGAAGTTCTTCAATAGGAGGACGAGGCAGAAGTCCTACAAATGTCGGTGGCAGAGGAGATAACCAGAACCCAAATTAGCAAAGTGGCCAGAGGTTTGATAAATCAAAAATTCAATGTCATTACTGTAAGAAGTTTGGTCATTATGCATATGAATGCAAGAAGAAACAATATGACTAAGGAAGACAAAGCCCAAGTCAGTCATCCAGCACCAACACTTCAACAGGTGTAATGTTAATGGCATCGACATCTCCACTTGGATGCAATGCTATTCAAGAAAGTCCACATGACATATGGTACTTAGACTCAGGATGTAGCAACCATATGACTAGTAATTTAGATCTATTTTCCAGTCTAGACACTTCAGTTAAAACTGATGTTACACTTGGAAACAATGTCCAAGTTACTATCTTAGGAAAAGGCAATGTTGATATTCTAACCAAACAGGGGGAGAGTAAGTATATCCCTGATATCTATCATGTTGAAGGTCTAAAACAAATCTGTTAAGCATTGGACAGTTGTTACAAAAGGGATATAGAGTCTACATGGAAGATGAACACTACGTGATCAAAGACAAGCGTCCAAGCGACCAGCTAATAGCAAAAGTACCAATGACAAGCAACCGCTTGCTTCCATTGAGGATAGTTCCCAACATAAAAGGGAAGACAAAGACAGGAGCTGCATTCAAGGCAGAAAGTGAAGAAATAGTCAAGATCCTCGACAAGAGAGAAAATTGCAGTGCTAATTTGCAAGCTGCATTTCAGACAGAAGTTCAGGATGAATCCTGGTTGTGGCATTTCAGATTTGGACATCTGAATTTTGGTGGGATGAAGCTACTGCACACAAAGAATATGGTGAAGGGATTACCATTGATCGACAGACCATAGAGGGTTTATGAAGGCTGCATTTTTGGCAAGTAGCACAGAGAGACATTTCCAGTTGGAAAGTCCTATAGAGCACGCACACCACTTGAAATTGTGCACTCTGACATCTGTGGTCCAATGCAAACATCATCCATTGGTGACTACAAATATTTTCTAACCTTTATTGATGACTACTCAAGAAGGACATGGGTATATTTCTTGAAACACAAATCTGATGTATTTGGCTATTTCCAGCAGTTCAAGGCACTCGTGGAGAACCAGAGTGGACACCGCATCAAGATCTTAAGGACCGACAGAGGAGGTGAATATGTTTCAAATGAATTTCTGAATTTTTGCAAGACCCATGGCATACAGAAACAATTCACTGCACGGTATACACCTCAACAGAACGGTATTTCCAAAAGAAATAATAGAACCATCATGGAGATGGCACGTAGCATGTTGGCAGCCAAGCACTTGCCAAATGAGTATTGGGGTGAAGCAGTCACAACTGTTGTATACATTATGAACCGATGTCCAACAAAGAGTGTGAAGAACAAAGTTCCCCAAGAAGCATGGACAGGTATGAATCATAGTGTCTCACATTTAAAAGTTTTTGGTTGTGTTGCATATGCTCATATCCCAGATGAGCTGAGAAGGAAGCTAGACAAGAAGGGATAGAAATGTATTTTTGTCGGCTATTCAGAAGACACAAAAGCATACAAGTTGTATGACCCCATCACAAAGAAAGTGATAATTAGTTGGGATGTTCAATTTGTCGAGAATGAATCATGGGATGGAACCGTCGACACAAATGTCAAGATTGTGTCGAACATTGACAATGACGATATGGAAGAGGAAGTGGCTCAAATACCACATGTAAATCAACCGGTTGGAGCACCGTCGACTCCCATGACACCAAGACATGGTTCAGCACAAGGACCATCGACACAAGTAGCAGCTCAAGCTACACCGACAAGTACACCAAGAGGACATCAGACTCCATCAAGCATTTCGTCGGGGTCAACATCGACAGAACCGATGAAGACAAGAAGCCTGTGAGAGATATATGAAGCTGGTACACCTAATTCATTCTCTCTGTTTGCATTATTTTCCCCTATATATGATCCACTAACATTTGAAGAAGCTGTTGAAGAAGAAGTATGGGCACAAGCCATGGATGAAGAAATAGAATGCATTGAGAAAAACCAGACATGGGAACTGGTTGATGTACCAAAAGACAAGGATGTAATTAGTGTCAAATGGATTTATAAGACAAAGCAAGATGCTGATGGGAATGTGCAAAAGCACAAGGAAAGAATGGTAGCAAGAGGGTCCACACAGTAACCCGGCATCGACTTCAATGAAACGTTTGCACCTATTGCACGCATGGATACAGTCAAAACAGTTTTGGCCATTGCTGCACAAAACAAATGGCATGTTCATCAGATGGATGTCAAGTTGGCATTCTTAAATGGCTATGTAGAAGAGGAAGTATATGTGGAACAACCACAAGGGTATGAAGTTCCAGGTCAAGAGCACAAAGTGTATAGGCTGAAAAAGGCATTATATGGTTTGAAGCAAGCTCCTAGAGATTGGTACAGTCGTATTGATTCCTATCTCATTGAAAATGGATTTCACAGAAGTGAAAGTGAACCGACTTTGTACACCAAAGTCGATGAGCAAGGTAAAATGTTAATTGTCTGCGTGTATGTAGATGATTTAATATTTACTGGTGGGGTAAAAGCATGGTAATGTGTCTCACTTTTTCTCCTTTTGCGACGATGAAATTTTATAAAAATGAATAAACTAAAAATATATGTTCATATATCGACAAATCCATCAACAATTAGATAATGGTGTAAGGAAAAAAAAGTTTTCAATTTGGATTAGCCTTTATATCGTATTTTTTCCAAATTAAAAAAAATATTTTTTTTCTTATTTATCTCATTTTTCTTTAATGTCATTTATTATTATTTCACACATTCATAAGTAGTCATAAAACCGCGACCCCCCATATCTATATTTATTTTTATTTTTTATTCCAATTTTTTTTAGCAAGGTTTGTATAGACACTTTTAAGATTGTTGTACAACTTTTAAAATTTTATTTTATGATATATTTAAATTATTATTAAAATATTAATATAAATAATAATTTATAAGTATATGTAAAACCGCGACCAAAAAATCTATTATGTGAAAAGCTTAAACAAACTATTTTTTTTATGAATCTAAAAATAATATTCAAGAGAATGTTAAAATGATTTAAAAAAAATTTTAAACATTATTTTTCATTTTTATAATTAACATTTTCAATACATTTACAATAACCTATTTTATGTTATTATATAAAAAAAATTATATAAAATTATATAATAGAAAAAACCCAAAAAAAATTACATATTTAAAATCACCACATTTAAATCTATTTTGTTACAAATTTTTAACAAAATATATGGAAAATTAATATGTTTTCTATAGCTGTAAAGGTGAAGATCTCCATTAAAAGTTGTATTATAAAGGTTTAACAGTCCCAACCCATATACCAAAGCAACCCAAGCCTAAAACTTAGCTACCGTAGTGGAGGACATGTCATTAGCCATGAAAATAAGAAAAATATTATTTCGTATCTAAAATATATACTTTCCTTGTTAGCTACTTGAAAATCTCTTACTTTCCTTATTGGAGAGATAAATGAAATAGAATGTATGTAAACACATAATAAAAAA
>LPNX010326807.1:0-13776 GCA_001517045.1 Pseudotsuga menziesii
TATATATATATATATATATATATATATAATGTGCATATATAGTTGGTTTATCGGTGAGATATGTGCCTAGATTTCTATTCCGATTTTTTGGTAGAAGCAGAGTGGTTGTTACAGTTCCAAACAAAGGTTATAATACTGATTCTAAGCAATATAGGTTGGTTTATTCTCATTTTAAAAAATTTCCTGTCAAAACCCTAGCTTTAATTACGGGTTTTTTTGGGCATTGGGTGGAATTTCCACCACATTTTTTGTGGAACTGTAATTATTGCAGTATTTCTTCTTCTTGCAGTGATATTATTCATTAAGATTAGGGAATAAACCCTATCTATTTAACTATGGGAAGTACTTGGGCATATCCCTAAAACTCATTGTGAGGAGTACCACAGGAACCCTGAAGTAGCTGGCCATTAAGAAGAAAACCAAAGAGTTGTCGTTTGTGGCCAAGTAATTAGCAGTTTTACCTGTGCTGTGGAGTGAGGGGTACGGTCCCAATATGCAAGCCATTAGATAGCCTTGGTGGTCGAGTGACTCTAACGAATATTTAGGAAGTCGAACATACCTGGGGTCCATATCTATTTCCAGTTGGTAAAGCACATTTTTCTAGAGCTTCCACATCATCTCTAGAAAAAAACAAATTCAAAAAAATACAAATAAAATAAAATATGATTTTCACCATATCTTCTTTGTTTTAGCTCTATTTCCCTTGAAAATTCACTGTAACCCCCATCATTCCATTCTACATATTTCATTCATTGAGGACCCTATCCCAAGTTCCACTTTTCGAAGCCCGAAATTCCACATTTGTTTATTTTGTACAGTTTGTCATAACTTCTTCAATTCTCACCCAATCGGCTTCAAAATTTGGCCACAGTGTTTGTTTCTGAATTTTGCTTCATTGTCCCTCTTTGACAAATTTTCTCATTCTTTCACCCTATTTATGAAATTCACATTTTTTGTTTCCTTCTCCCTTAAAAAGTATCCACAACCTAGTTATCCACTTGCATTTTTCCCAACTCAAAATTTTACTTTTCTAAAACCTTCTATGTTTTTGTTTTTCTATCCATTTCTGAAAAAAAAAAATTCTTGCTTATAGTTGTGACCTGCGCAGGAGAAAATAGACAAATGGAAGAAGAACTTGTCACCGTCAAGACCAAAATTGAAGATTTGGATCAAACATTTCTCGACCTCCATCTTCAGCATTCATCCATGAGCAACCGACAACAACCTGAGTCTTCTGCAAACACTGAGTTCTCTGCTTCCACCAACTTTCACGGGCCGAATATTGATTTCCTTCGCTTCAATGGTGATGATCCAACTAGATGGATACACAAGGAAGAACAATACTTTAATATGCATAACACTTTTTATGTCACCAAAGTCCCACTTGCATCATTTAATTTGGAACGTGAATCCCTTCTGTTAACACTTAGAATGTACCCAGGTTGTGAAAGGTAGATCCCAAGGTAACAACAAAAACCACTTTAGAATGTATTTTTGACCTAATACAGTGAGAGAGGGATATCTCACTATTTACAAAGTTTTTATACTCAAGATATTCAATCAAAGATAATCAGAAGGTCAAATTTCTGATTGGACAAAGAAGACAAGTTTGTTTTAAAAGACTTGGTAGGACAGTCATGGAGGAGACCATTGGGAAATGGAGTCAACAATCAGATTTGAAATAGCTTGCAAGAGGTAAGGTTTTGAAGGTTTATGATCAGAGGCAAGGTAGGCACCATTTCCTTAGTCTTGAGGTATTAGCAGGTTGATTAGTAGACAAAGGGAGACATCCCATCAAACAGAGCACCTAACTAGGGTGAATTCTACAAGACTTTAGAAGAAAATATTTTGAAAATGCTTGAACAATGGACCTAGAGCATGCATGATGAATTATATCCCATAAACACTAATGCTCAAGTGTGAAATCAAATACAAAATGGAGTGGGAAACAGGATAAACAGTCAATAAAGAAATTACTTACTGAAGAAAAAGATGGCACAAGAATCTTTTCCATGAAAAAGGTTTTACATTCCTCCTCCGCAAATTTCATTCATCTACTGAAAACTTGAAGCCATTACAATGTAGAGCCTCTTCGCTCTTTAAAATCCCCGCTTAAAAATTATCAATTACATTTTAATTTATATAAGAATAACCTCTACCTAACCTTGAAATCAAAAGCTAACTGAACTCTAAAAATAGAAACAGTTACCACAACTTTTCTCCTGCATTTCTCTAATGGTGATAGAAGTGTGAAATATGGAAGAGGTTTTTATAATTGGACATGTTCTTTACAAAAACCATGTCTTAATTTATCCAAAATCATCTCAAGCTCCTCAAAATATTCCTTTGAAACAGATGACTCAGATAATAAAATTATAGATTTTTGGAAAAATGACTTGTGAAGATATTTCAAATTCTCCCAACGTGTGATTATTGTGTAAAAAATGAAGGAGTTTTTTTATTATAGGTTTATTATAAATACAAACCTCTCTCACTTTTTTAAAATTAAATTCCATTTGTCCAAAACAATTCTTTGAATTTGATGGCTGAAATAGTCCTTTGGAAAACATGAAAAATGGCCTGTACAACTGAATTTGTTTCTACTAAACCATATCACCTGTGTGAAAAATGAAAGATTTTATTGTGTATAGGTATGTTTTGAAGACAATAATCTCTCACTTTCTCAAAATTCATCTTCATTTGATGTAAACAATTATTTTAATTTTATGACTAAAACAGTCATTTTGAAATCTGAACATTTTCCCTCTGAAGATGACTTTGATTCTCCCAATATGTAGCACCTGGGTAAAAAATGAGAGAGGTTATTCTATATAATAATATTATTATGAAAAACCTCTTTTAGTTCTTGCAAATTCTTATTGGTGTTTTGTAAACAG
This sequence comes from Pseudotsuga menziesii, assembly GCA_001517045.1. Taxonomy (NCBI): domain Eukaryota; kingdom Viridiplantae; phylum Streptophyta; class Pinopsida; order Pinales; family Pinaceae; genus Pseudotsuga; species Pseudotsuga menziesii. Next base: position 2,898 of record LPNX010326807.1, read on the forward strand.
GTCTTTGAATGAAATCACTAAAAGAGTCATTTTTCAGAAAAACTATGCTATGTTGCTTCTAAACCTTGAATTGTTTAACTGCAATTCATAAACAGAGAACATATAGCATCTATCCTTGTAATATAGTCTAATGTAAGAGAAACCCCATGAATTGATTGATCAAAGTAGCCATATTTGTTAATAGTTTCTCCAAACACTTGAATAATCCCAAGCTTTGGCACACTCTCCTATGTAAATTCTGTTTGTAAGACTTTAAACACATACCAATACCTTCATGAATGCTCTCATTGTATATATTTCTGCAACACTTCTGGGATGATGTTATTTTTGGGATTCCCCTCTACATTGTTGAGTGGTGTCTTCCCTTTTCTTGCTCTATTAAAATCAATTTCCATCTCCTTGATCAGATTCTTTATCTTCACTATTTTCCCTTTGATTGTAAATATGTAAAAGTTGAGTTTGGAAATATGGCAAACTGTCTCCTTCCTTTCGCACGCAGCACACAAATGAAATGATATTTTAAAAAACCAAGTCATATTTACATAATGGTCTATTCCGGAACCTCCACTAATTTGTTTTTTCCTGAACTACTTTTCTCTGGGGAATTGACCAAAAGTTACCACGTGGAAAGTGGTTTAAATTCCGCTACCACCTTTCCAATTTAACCACCTCACAACTTTACTCTCCGGAAACACTAATACCCGTTGATGTTTTTTCACTTTTTACATTAGCCGTTGGATTATTTTATGTGCTAGTGGTTTGATTATACCTTAAGAAAGGTAATAGATCTTGTTTAGTGCTTAAACCTTCATTAGGACTTGGTTTGGTGAATAAGAGGCTGCTTTTTGACTTTGGAAAAAGTATCCAAAACTATATAAGTTTGAATATAAATAAAATAAAGTTTATAAAACCCGTTTTATAAATTTCATTCAAAAGTTAATAAATCTTTTTTCCCCACTTGTGAAAACTTTATTTCTCTTTTTACCTAAAATTCCTTTAACTTCTCTTCTTTTCCAACTTGGAAATAGTTTAATAGAAAACTTTGGAAACCAACTCAATCACCCATGAAAACTTAAAATTTTGAAGGAAATAAGACCAATTCTGACAAAAATAAATTTAGTGCTAACAACTGGCTCCAACTAGGGATGCTATCCTCCCTGCGAGGTAGAAAATAACCCGGTAGACGAAGTGCCAAATCCATTGGGATTCTCTTAATTTTTGTCTGAAATTCTCAACCTGCTTTCAACTGAACCTTCCAATCTGTCAACCTGTAACCTGTAACTGAATTGCACTTGAAACTGAAACCAAACTGAAAATTGTTGAAAGAAATGCTTGCCATGTCGAGCTTATTCATGCCTACCTATCCTACTTAACTAAGCACAAATGCCCAATCAAGCAAAATCTGACTTCCAATGAAGCCAATCAAGCAATTTATCCAATAATTCCATTTCTTCCTCAAGCTTGATCGAAATTAGAAAATAAGAAGAAAATAGCAATAGGTTATGATGAAAAATTTGTCCCTTGATGCAAACATATAACCAACTACTCCATCTGAAAAATTTATCCATGTACTCTGCTATTGGATCATAAAAAACATGCAAATTTTCAAAATACTCAATCACTTGTTTGTCATGACAAGGCTGTCTAAAAAGTAACTCTTCTTGCATACTATGAAACGGATATTTAAAAGAGATTTGAAAGGAATTCTCATGATTTTTTTTCAATGATATATCAGCAACTTCATTTAATATATTTACAACTCCATTCTTCTCAAGCACTTCAAGAGGAATATCATTTTGTTCTTCAACAAGATTAAGTAGAAATATGTCTTCTTGACAAAACGTTTCTGAATTGCAAAGATTTAATGAAACATCGCATTGAGAGTCCTCGTCTCCTTCTTTGTGATCCCTTCATTTATTGCACACTGTTGGTTCTTTCACATATTGAGATTGATGGCATGATTTCTCTTCCTTTTCATTATATATATGTAGACTAAATTTTTCTTGAAAACCATCGATAACATAATTTTTAACAAGCTGACCGCAATCATCACAAAAACGATCAAGAGTATAACCCTCTTCTTTCACATCACTAGGCCGATCATCTTCATGATCATATCTTTTTTCCAATTCTAATCCAAGGTTTGATTTCTCTTTGATTGTATTTTTAAAAAATAAATATGTGGAGGGACTGTAAGACTGGAAATTTGTAGAATCATAATTCTTTATGTAATCACCCACAAAAGCATTAGAACTTAGAGGAAATTGATGCTGTAAAAAGGAATTTTCTGATTGGGAATAAGCATCCTTATATTGAAACAAAACTTCAAAAGTTGAATAATATGAAGAAGGGTTTGATTGACCATCCCAACTTCCTTCCTAGTCACACAAAGATTGACAAGACTGCTGCAAATTATCATCTACTTCAGGAAAACAAATGTAGCTGGTTGAATCAGAGTTTTAGCTCATGTCTTTTTCAGTAGAGGAAGAAATTATTAACTACTGATATTTTTCTTGAATGTGAAGACAACTAATTTGTATTTCCTTTTTCTGAAACAGGTGCTCATATAAAATTTCTAAAATCCATTCATCCACTAACTCATCATCATTATATAAGTTTTCCTAATATTCAATGAAACCTTTAACATGTGTACAACAATCTTGAACCAACAACAAGGAGGGATATTGGTTTTTGTAATGTTCATGAAATACTATATGAAAATCAGTAAGGGAAAACAAACTTTCTGATGGTAACCCTTCATACCGTAACCTTGCATCTCCTTCTTTAGTAGCCATGAAAATTTTCATTAAAGAATCCTCATGTAATTTAACTCTCAGCTTATGTATATGTATATGAAATCTAACCAAATGAATGGCATCATCATCATTCTTTTGATCTTTAAACTTTGGAAGACATTTTTGCCAATCCACTTTAGGTATTTGATTTGGAAAACTAGGAATGTGAGCATGATACATAGGAGCATACCTTGCAGACAAAGAACTCATCTCGACAAATGAATATATTGAATCAACTCTTCAAACTTTACAATATTTTGACAGTGTAGTCTCCATACGAATTCTTAAAACTGGATTCTTCGAAGATGGAGTCGCCAGGTGAAATATGCACAACCTTGCTGATATCTGACTATTGTTCACCATCAATAATGAAATATGAAACTGTGTTGTTCATACCAATGGAATATTTGAACCTTCGTTCCCGGGTAATGGCGCGAACTTGTTAACACTCAGAATGTACCCAGGTTGTGAAAGGTAGATCCCAAGGTAACAGCAAAAACCACTTTAGAATGTATTTCTGACCTAATACAGCCAGAGAGGGATCTCTCACTATTTACAAAGTCTTTGTACTCAAGATATTCAATCAAAGACAATTAGAAGGTCAGATTTCTGATTGGACAAATAGGACAAGTTTGTTTTAAAAGACTTGGTAGGACAGTCATGGAGGAGACCATTGGGAAATTGAGTCAACAATCAGATTTGAAATAGGTTGGAGGAGGTAATGTTTTGAAGGTTTATGATCAAAGGAAAGCTAGGAACCATTTCCTCAGTCTTGAGGTATTAGCACGTTGATTAGTAGACAATGGGAGACATCCCATCAAATAGAGCACCTAACTAGGGTGAATTCTGCAACAATGGACCTAGAGCATGCATGATGAATTCTATCCCATAAGCACTAAAGCTCAAGCATGAAATCAAATCCAAAATCGAGTGGGAAACAAGATAAACAGTCACATAAAGAAATTACTTACTAAAGAAAAAGATGGCACAAGAATCTTTGCCATGAAAAAGGTTTTAGATTCCTCCTCCACAAATTTCGTTCATCTACTGAAAAATTGAAGCCATTACAATGTAGAGCCTCTCAGCTCTTGAAAGTTCCCCCTTTAAAACTATCAACTACATTTTAATTTATATAATAATAACCTATACCTAACCTTGAATTCAAAACCTAACTGAACTCTAAAAATAGAAACAATTACAACAACGTTTCTCCTACATATCTCTAATGGTGATAGCTCTATGATATATGGGAGAGGTTTTTATAATTTGAGATGTTCCTGAAATAACCCATGTCTTCATTTATCCAAAATCATCTCAAGCTCCTCGAAATCTTCTTTTTAAACTAATGACTCACATAATAAAATTATAGATTTTTGGAAAAATGACTTGTGAAGATATTTTAAATTCTCCCAACCTGTGATTAGAGTGTAAAAAATGAAGGAGTTTTTTTTTATTATAGGCCCATTAGGAATACAGACCTCTCTCATGTTTGTAAAATTAAATTCTATTTGTCCAAAACAATTCTTTCAATTTGATGGCTGAAATAGTCCTTTGGAAAACATGAAAAATGGCCTGTACAACTAACTTTATTTCTGTTAAATCATAGCACTTGTGTGAAAAACTAAAGAGTTTATTGTGGATAGGTATGTCATTAAGAAAATCCTCTCTCAATTTTTCGAAATTCATCTTCATTTGATGTAAAAAATTATTTTAATTTGATGACTAGAACAGTCATTTTGAAATCTGAACATTTTCCCTCTGAAGATGACTTTGATTCTCCCAATCTGTAGCACCTGGCTAAAAAATGAGAGTTTATTGTAGATCATAATGTTATGATTAAAAACCTATTTAATTTTTTGAAAATTCTTTTTTTCTTTCTTTCTTGAAACAGGTCTTTGAATGAAATCACTAAAACAGTCATTTTCAGAAAAAATATGCTATGTTGCTTCTAAACCTTGAATTGTTTAACTGTAATTCATAAATAGAGAACATATAGCATCTATCCTTGTAATATCATATACTATAAGATAAATCCCATGAATTCATTGATCAAGGTAGCCATATTTGTTAATAGTTTCTCCAAACACTTGAATAATCCCAAGCTTTGGCGCACTCTCCAATGTAAATTTTGTTTGTAAGACTTTAAGCACATACCAATACCTTCACGAATGCTCTCACTGTATATATTTCTACAACACTTATGGGATGATGTTCTTTTCGGGCTTCCCCTCTGCATTGTTGAGTGGTGGATTCCCTTTTCTTTCTCTATTAAAATCAATTTCCATCTCCTTGATCAGATTCTTTATCTTCGTTGTTTTTCGTGTGATTGTAAACATGTAAAAGTTGAGTTTGGAAATATGGCAGACTGTCTCCTTCCTTTCGTGCATAGCACACAAATTAAAGAGTTAATAAAGCTTTTTTCCCTGCTTGTGAAAAAATTATTTCTCTTTTTACTTAAAATTCCTTTAACTTCTCTTCTTTGCCAACATGGAAATAGCTTAATGAGAAAACTTTGGAAACCAACTCAATCACCCATGAAAACTTAAAATTTTGAAGGCAATAAGACCAATTCCGACAACAATAAATTTGGTGCTAACACCTTCAATGGTTCTATTATTACATCAAGGATCATGAAGAGCCCAATGGGAATATTTTTTCCAACTCCTTTTGAACCGATTTGGCCCTACTAGTTTTGATGAATTCAGAGGAGCACAATTGAATAATTATCTTTATTTATTTCATGGATAGACTCCTTCTTTCAGCTTCATCATCTTCTTCATTCATAACAACATCTTTTTTTATCCAAATGCTTAATATGGATAATAGGTTCTTCAAGAATTGAGTTGTTCATATTCCTCATGGCTTGAGGGATATTGTTTGAATCGCGAGAGCTAGATATTTAGTTTCTCCCATCTTCTCTTATCTTATTACGAGTCGAGATTCTACTTCTGTGCACTCTTCCCAGAGTCTACAGAAAGTATTCACTTCCTTTTGGCATACATTCCTCGAATGAATGAATCCTATGATCCTGAAAGACCATTCAAGGGGGTTATCACCACTTCTAGATTCTCCACTTCTTCTTCTACCAGTTCAAGTTGGTATTTAATTTGAGAGACCATTGTAAAGTATGACTGTATGGTCTCTACATTCTAGGTATTCACATTCTTCAACTGTTTTCTTAAATTCATCTTCTGATTTATGTTCTTTCCTTCAAATAGCTTGATCAAGGAATCAAACATCTCTTTTTGTGTATCTAGGGAAGACACATGTGGTATAAGGTGATACTCTATTGAATCAACAATGATATTCTTGGCCTTGACCAAGTTATTCTTGTGTAAGGATTTTAGCCTCATCTCCCTCTGGAACTGGAACCTCTCCACTTATGTAGGTGTCCAATTCATTTTCTTCAAGAACTAGTGAGATCCAATATTTCCATGATTGGAATTTTTCACTTTCACCAAGCTTGTCATCAAGTTGGTGTGACTAGTATTTATAAATGAGAAACTCAAATGTAAATAGCAAAAGATTAGATCTTACCAATTCTAGGTCTTCTTCATGGTTCCAGAGGTGCCTGATCTATGGTTTGCTAGAGGAAACCTAATTTTAAAAATTGTAATATTTCATATCTAATTGGATAGAATGATAGACCTCTTCAAGGTGAGCTGTACAATGTACTCATTTTCTGAAAATAGTGGAGGGAAGCTTCTAGAACAGGAAGCCCTAGTTTACCAATTTCTTCTACATAAATGTCTAATACTGTTGCTGCAGTATCTCTAAAATTACTTATCTTCTGTGTCTTAAACATTGGAAAAATGTATCCTAATATTTCCTTGTTCTAACACCACAGGTTTCATCAAAATTGGTTTAACCAATTGGGACTTATGAGTGTTTTCCCAAGGTGACCTATTTCAGTACTGTTTAGCATAGCGAAGTTGTAGGGATGCCACATGTAACTGTTTTATCTTCAGGGTCTGAAAATATTAACAAATAGAGTAATGTGTGTTCCCTTTATAGAACATCTTGAGAAATTTAATTTGGACCTTCGTAGCGTGAGATATAGAAAGTCTCCCCAGGTGTCCTGTTCGGGGAGGAATCGTTGGAGAGGCTAGAACCTGAACTTGGAAGAATCATATCTCCTAGAATATAGCGAATCGGAGGATGAAATGTAAAAAATTTTAGGCACATGATCCTTCTCCAATATCGAGATATAGTGAATATACCAAAACTATCTATTTCAGTATTTTAGGGTTTTTCAAGCACGGGGTCAAACTAGGGTTTGACTTTCCTTGAGTTTCACCCAACCAAAAATATCAAACCAGGTCTCTAATATTTGATTTTGATGAGGAGAGTAATCCTATGCTAGGATCACTCAAAAATTCCTCTTCTAAGAAAATTCCTAATTTCCCGCAGCAAAAACTGCAAATGCCCAGAATCAAATTCTCTTCGATAGAAAGATGCGCCCTTCAATGGAGAGTTATCCTAGCATCATTTTGATGATGGATTGTGAAGAGATACCCAAAAAGTATGAAGCCCCAGCATCTGCAGCTGCACAAATGTCTTCTTCTTAGGTTTGTTCTAATACCATGTTATATTTTTATCATTTAAGCAATATGATCTTAGGATCTTATTTGAGAGAATAACATGCACATCAATAAACACAAGAGACAAGAGACACAAAGAATTTTCCTTGGGGAAACCATAAAGGAGAAAACCCTGCAACTTCTTGAGAGATATAATAACCACCAATGGTAGCTGTAAAACCCAAAAATGTAAAGATGATCTCCAACAGCTTGTTCTCTCTCTCTCACTTGAGAGAGCTTCTCCTCTCTCACTCATGCACCCCAGTGAGTGACTGTGTGTGTTATAAATAGAGAGGCTCACTCTCTATTTATATTCTTTCATTCACTTAAATTCCACTCCAACAAGTCATCTACACTTAACAATTACTTACCAAGGCCGACATCTCTATGCGAGTCTAATAACCCTAGTGCCCCACAATTATGGGGACTTTGACCTCCGATCAACGAGGAGGGTTAACTTGAACTCAATTGTGGGGACTATTTCCTCGACTTACAATGGAGGGTTAACCTCATTGAATTTACATGACTTGTTTACTTTATTGAATCTCTTGATCAGAACATCGGGGCATGACATGACTCAATTACATTATAGATACTTCCCGGAATAAACATCGGGGTAGAACACATAAGATATACAAGTAAATACATTCCAAAGTTACAAATACATCAACAAAATATTATTAGTATCAACTATAATTTATGTGGTTTGGTTATAGTACATATGCATTCTGTGCATGTACTATCCATGCATGCACACATCACACATGCATGCTAGTATTTTAATGTGAAAGAGGCAGTGGAAGAAGGGAAGGTGATGGAAGAAAATAGGGGAAGGAGGTATAAGTAGGGGGATCAAATGGTTTTGGAGGAGGATTTTTGGGAGTGTATTTGGGGTGAAAATTTTAAAAGAAAAAGAGAAATATGGTGTTGTAACAGAGGAGGGGAGAAAAATTTAGGAGGGGGTTAACTCAAGAGCCAAAAAAAAATTATAGTCGAGAAACAAGGAACCTACTATCGGGTTTATCGGCATATGGGATAGGAAACTTGTCAGTTTCCTAGGGCTAGCAGGATTAATGCTAGTCGATAGGATGGATCATCCAATTTGGTATCAAGGCTCGAACCAATGAGAGTCAAGGCTACAGGAGCAAGGAGTAGGGAACTATCTTCACCTTGCATAAAGTTCCAGGTAATTTTTTGTATTATTGGAATAAGAATAAATGTCTTTATGCTGTGAATAATTAATAGTAAAATTCCTAACTACTTGTAAACTTCTATGTGAAAATATTGCACTTGTTCTTACTACTAATTACTCTCAACTCAAAAGAAAAAAAGAAAAAGAAAAACAGACTTAGAGGTAACAAACTTATAACAAAACCATGAGATTGATATAAACAAAATGTCATTCTTTATCTTTTATTTTCAGAAGGAGAGAGCTCACATATTCTCACTGAGTGCTCAGCCTAGGAGGATGAGCACTATAGATGGTATCAAATCCAAGGCTCGAACACTTAGACCTTAGGGCTTGTGCACACCTCAAAATTCTCAAAATATAATACAATCTAAGTCTACAAATTTGGATAGGAATATCACATTAAAATGTCTCTTCAAAAGATCCTTCTCAAAACTACATGTGCTCAAAACTACCCATGCTTACCACCGAAGATTTCCTGCACAAAACCACAGAAAACACTATTAGAAATATTCATGTATTATAACGAAATTGAATAAATGAAAATTTTGTAGAAATATCTCCAATATTTTTTTATATTCACTACATCCATCTCCATACAATTATCCAGCATATATTCCAAGTTTAATATATATTTGCAAAAGGATTTCTTGTTTCGTGAAGTTTTTTTTATGTAATAACTTTTACCATTATTCTAGTCTTTATTACTATACATGTCTATACCATATAATTATAATGAAATTCTATGACCATTTTGCAGTAAGTTTATATAAGGGTTTTCAATGCAATATAATCTAGGTAATTATTCATATAACCCTCATACACTCGAAGATTATTTTAAAAGAACTATAAGCAACTGATTATATGTGAAGATAGAAATTATGATAGAATAGTTTTGGTTCGTAGGAAATATTCCATATATATTAATAATAAAGAGCTATGAGAAGGAAAGGGCCTTATATATTTTGAATAATCTTCTTGTAGAAATCAAGGGGCACCGACTCAAACCCCATGGAATTTTATTCACATGTCATCTCACTTGAATAGGGCATCAACTTTGATATTATAGATTTCCATTTCACTTTCTTAGAAAAATGATTTTTGACATTTATTGTGTGTGAGCATCTGTTGGAAGTGCTCACACAAAACATACTAGCCGAGGGAAGTATAAAATACACCTTCATCGTTATTGACTCATGTTTCCTAAAGCATGATAGAGAAGAGAGGTCATGTGCTCATAATTGTACACTACTATAGTGGTCCACACCCTAACTACAAAAAAAAAAAACTAGAACAACGATATCACAACCCAACAAGGGACTGTTTGCGCTCAAGGTGGGTTGTGCAGCTTGAAAGCAAATGGTAAGGGGGTTGAACCCAGCTCTCATAACCATGAGGGAATACCCAGACATCTTGTGCGCCATGCTAGTTTTAGTAATGGGAGGGATGCTATAAAGTTGTGCTTGAAACTGGAATACCATAATGGAGGGTTGCTATAACACATATATCACAAGACAACAAATCTGTATTCAATAGAACCTACCCTCATCCAGCTCACTTGTATGGGAGCGATTTAGAGACATTTTTTTTAACTTCGAATATGTATATATAGTAGAAAGAAATGGAAGTAGGCACTATCTGTGTAATAAACCACTTTCACGTCATCACCCAATCTCACTTATATCTCAATCTATGAGGCAGATATGCCCTCACTCTTTAAACAATATAGGAGGCTCGTGATTAGTTTAGCTTTATTAAATGGGAAAACGATGCCTAAATGGATGGTTCTACTTGTATTTACTTGTTTTATTAATACGATCTTACATCTGAACCAATAGTCTATTAATACGATCTTACATCCGAGCCAATAGTCTTGAGTAAGTATTTTGAAATAGTTAGTAACGTGGGGACTCGTAGAAAAACGAATGTTAACGATATAAAAACAAAGGTAAAAACTAATGCGTGCGTAGATCCTAGTTAAAAAATTCATTCTATACATCCTCACCTTAAACTTGAGAATATCATTTGTGAGACAATCCCTTCACAAGGGAAATTCCACATTCACCAGGGTTACGATTAAAAATGTGGGAGTTTAGTATTCATATTTATGCTAGATTCGGTAGGTAATAAAATTGGAATAACATCGTTCAGAACATTGAACTATTCAAACCTTATTTAAATTTATGAAAGAAAAGAAAACAAAATAAGTTAGAGTAAAAAAAAATGATTATGAAACAATAAAATGAGAAATAACTTATATGAAAACACCTCAAACACAAATAGAGAAGGGCATCCATCTGCATGGAATTCAACAA